>JASAUF010000616.1:3850584-3941010 GCA_030180095.1 Magnolia changhungtana
GGTATGTGTGATCCATATTTTAGTGAGCCCTATAAACGATCAAAAAGGTTTCAATAGGTGGGTATCCATTCTCAACTGTGATGTGGCCCGCCTAAGTCATGAATTGAGCTATGTGAGCCCACCATGATCTACGTCGGACATCCACACCGTGCATTTGGTGGGTCCCCTCTAGGTTATGAGATATGCAAAAAATCGGCCTTATCTAATCACGTGGGTACCATAAAAAGTGTGTAAAATCATGCCTAAAACATCTAAAAGCACTTGGTGGGGACTACTTGAGTTTTGTATACGGATGAAACTTGGTATGACCCCTCATCCAAGTGGGACACACAAGGGATGGGTGGGTGTTATCCATATTTTAGTGAGCCCTTTAAACAATCAAAAAGGTTTCAATGCATAGGTAGGTATCCATTCTCAACTGTTTTGCGATGTAGCCCACCTAAGTCATGAATTGGCTTAATTTGTAGGCCTGTGTCCCACCTCGGAAGGGTGCATCAGACTGATGGGGTGGATGTCCAGCATAGATAACGGTGGGTCCACATAGCTCAACCTCATGGGAAGCTTCTTATGGGTGTGTACGGGCGCATACATAGACACTTTTTTACCATGGCTGCATTGCCCACTAGTGAATAAGAGTATGAGTCCCCCTACGTATGACCCAAAACTAGGTGCAGGTGGATGCAAATTCAGTACTACCTCGACTTGTCGACATGGCAAGGGCTTTGAGTGGTCTCCGATGATGTACTAATTTTGTCTATATTGTCCATCCATTTTACCATACCATTTTAGGGTATAAGCCCAAAAATGACACAAAACCAAGGCCCAAGCCGATCACAACTGACGATTATGCCTAGTTTTGAAAACTTATTATAGGCCACATGATAAATTAGATGGCAAATAAAGATCATGGCGGTCCCCAAGAAAATTTCAATGGTGGACGTCAATATCACCATTAGTTCCTATAGGGTTGTCCACTTGATCCTTGGATCTGCCTCAATATAGGACTTATACGCTAAAATGATGTGACAAAATTGATGAACAGTGTGGATAAATCCCATTCATCATGGGGGTCGCTTAGTGCCCTTGCCCATGCTAAGCTCCATACGGGAGGGGGTAGTACCCAATCCGTATCCAACATCAAATAGGCCTAGTGTCACCCCTACGTATTTTACATACTGAATGCATGGAGAAGAGAACAAGATTGCCATCTTAAATTAGGAAAAAAAATCAACATGAGAATAAAATTGATAATGATAATAATGAACTATTCTATGTAAGACACTTATGTTGGCTCATAGAAGCTGAGTTGTTTAGGTGGTGAAATTCCACTAGCGTGAGTGTGTGGGGTGTGTGTGCACGTGTCTAAAAAATAATAATAATAATAATAATAATAATAATAATAATAATAATAATAATAATAAAATAGAAGCTGAGTTGTTTAAGAATCCGAATTCAAACATAAATAGTAAGCTTTAATAAAAAAAAAAAAATTAATAATTATAGTAAAGATGTTTAAATCAAATTAACATGCCAATTAACTTTTAGATAATCAAACAAGGATTAACTTGACTTTCAAAACTTTAAAGTGAATGAAAAATAGAAAAATTAAAACTTAGTAAAAATAATAAACCTTTAAATTCAAATAAATATTATGGTCTAACTAATTTTTTTGTTTGTATATTATAATATTGTAGACACGCCACTATTTCATGAGCTTCAACTTGACTTTAATAAATCGTCTTTTTCTGACTTGGAAATCATTGAAGATCCAAACGGATCAAATAGAGAGCATATATATTCGGCATGTGCCATAGACAACCAATGGACCCGATGGGCTAACACCAAATCCAGTAGTGATTCGGTCATGACCGAGCATCCGAACTCCAAAATCTCGAAAACTATTTGTATGTCGCAACCGATATACAAAAAAGTTTAAAACAAATCCTCTCTTTCCATAGATCGCTCTCTGTAATACTTAGTCTTTAAAAATCAAGGAAAGTACAGTCGTCCTTGGTATACAAAATGGCCATGGTATTATTGAAGGCAAATTCTGACCGATCGAGATTGTTTATGATTAATTGGAAACGTGATCAAATTATCTTCCTAACAAGCGTAGGTTTCCTCAAATCCGAGTTATGATGATAAAAATCCGACCCGTTTACCAAAACCATGTATTGTCAAGCAACTAAAGTCGAAAAAACTTTTGTCGCACTTTAAACTAGTCAAACGAGATATGATTGAAATGATTTCAGTTGCAATGAAAAGCTTATCAGACGACGTTTTTAATGATCCTAAGATCAATAAAAACAAATAATTAGTCAAATTGCAAATAGTTAATTTCATATAGTGGACAAACGTATTTTTAGCAAGTTAAACGAGGTCCGATCGAAATAATTTTAATATTGTTAAAAAGCTCATCTGATTATCTTTCCAAAAAAATGAATATTATAAAAAATAAACAAATAACGAAAAAGATACAAGCCTTTGAACATTTGGCACAAAATTAAAAAAGTAATAATTATGGTTATATATACGTAATATATATAAGATAATAATTACTTTTTAACTTTTATATATATATATATATATATATATATATATATATATATATATATATATATATATATATATATATATATATAAACATAAAGCTAAAGTCGGACACCCACAACAATGATCGATCCTTACGGTTGTTAGCAACAGATGCTAACACCAATATAAGGTGTCTGAGATTCCTACACATAGAGAAAAACATATACTTAAACAGAAACAAAGAATCGAAGAGAAAGGAAAGGAGAAAGAAGCAGAGAGTGAGAGTGAAAAAACAGAGAGTAGAAATAGATATAGAAGAATAAAAAGGGGGTTTGATGGTTGGAGTCTGACTAGATGTGTTATCCAAAGTGCCTTAAAGATTTTCAACATGCTAACGTATTGCCCAACATAAGTGATGAAAATGGCCATTAAAAAATAAACGAATAAATAAATAAAATTAAGAGTTTGTTTATCTCTATTTAATTTGCATTTCACTCCACACATTTAAATTACATCAATTATATTCACATTTTCTTCTATTTCCTTTTGCATTGTTCTCCATCTTCTATTTTTCTTATTTTATTTGTCTGCCAAGAATTTTAAATCTTACAAAGTAAGGCTAGTTGGCATCTTTATTCATTGTGTTTTTACTTTATTTGTTTTCCGAGACTCACTTGGCTCTGTGATGTAAGGTTAGATAGTTTTTTCTTAGTTTCGTCTGTCCAACTCTTATAGGTTATACAAAGTACGGCCAAATATAAAATTCCGAAAATTCGTTGAATCCTCAAAAATTGTAAAATCATGTGAAGTAGAGACCACATATTGTGCTGGTAGAAAATGATGCTTAATCTATTTATTTTTCGTCACTGAGGCCCTTACTCGAAATCTACGGTCACAGACCAACCACGGGAGTCACTTGAGTAAGGGAATCATGAGATTTTTTGACTAATTATAAGCGATTTTACGGTTCCTAACAGGCCATACATTTTAAGTTTCATTTGACTAGTGGGGACTCCAAATCAAATACATTTTCATACCTAAGTTAATAACATACTTTGCCTACAATAACAAATCAACACCAAATCCAACTAAGTGAGGACACTGCCACGCGTACTAATAAATGTGGGGAGAAGCACTCAACATTATTTGTAATATCTTTCCAATAATATCTTGTATACACTATTATAAAAATTTTATCATTATAATCCACACACATTGCCCTCTGATCATCATATGGATTGAATCCAATTGAGCGAAGAGCCATGGCAATTGACTGATGAGCCATGGCTCACCGGTGATGGCCCATTACCCACTGCATGGTCGAATGATATGTGATTCAAGCACGATGATTTCAATTTTAACCGTCCAACTGAAGGTTGCCAAGGTAGAGCTGAAAAGATTTCATCCAAAATAAGCTTTTGGGAACACGTCCATTATATAAATCCAGAACCAACGGCAACAATCCCAGGGGTATACCATTGTAAAAATGGGGATGCATTCCCGTTCGGAAACCGATGACCTGCAGTCCGCTGCACCGCAAGAGCGGTACTGTCCGACCGCACACCTATTCATCAAGGCGTGGCGTGTGCATCAGTTATTATAGAGAGATAGGGACGCGGTTTGGCTATGACGTGGCCATCAGCCAGGTGGCTAGTGGTCGGTGCTATGTGGACCCAACATGATATATGTTTTGTCCACGCCGTCCATCCGTTTTTAAAGATAATTTTAGGTTTTTATTCCAAAAATGAGGTAGATCTAAATCTCAGGTGGACCATACCATGGAAAACAGTTGTGATTGAATTTCCACCATTAAAAACCTCCTAGGGCCCACTATAATGGCTATTTGACATCTAACCTGTTGATTAGGTCATAAAGACTTGGATGAAGGGAAATAATATATATCAGCTTGATCTAAAGCTTTGTGGCCCCCGAGAAGTTTTTATTGGTAGGCGTTCAATTAACACCGTGTGGTTTATTTGAGATTTGGATCAACTTCATTTTTGGGCTCATACCATAAAATGATCTGGAAGAATGGGTGGACGGCATGGATGAAACACATACATCATAGTGGGGCCCACGTAGCACCGACCACTAGTCATTGGCTATGGCAGGGTCAGTTATTTGAGAGAGAGTTCATCAAGGCGTGACGTGGCGTGGCAGGTGGCATCAGTTATGTGAGAGAGACAGGTGGCATACCGAGGCATCCAAGTCCGTACAGGTTGGCAGATTGAGTAGCTGTCCATGATGGGTCCCATCCTTGATGAAGAATCTGCCTGTGGGGAGATCTTAAACGTTCAATTGATGGCCCACGGATAAAAGGTTGAGAATGCAGTACAGCAGTGGTCCATTGAAGAAAGGCCCCACAGTGAATGGCTATGATGTTCCAATCTGGGATATTTTCAGGGAATCCCAATTCATGCATGACCCCGATCTGGATGAGGGGATGCAATACATGCAGAGACCAGCCACATCAATGGTCTGGATCACCGAACCATTGTCCCACTAATCCAAAACAGACAGAACGATTGTAGGAACGTCACACGTGTGCCAGATCCAATCTGCTCATCCGGCAGGTATGATAGTGTATATTGTATCATCATTCATTCTGATATGATGATCGGGTGGGCCACAAACGTACGTTGAATCTGAACCGTCTTTCTTAAAGGCCCATTTATTTTTTACGCTTATGGCCCGCCCGATTATTAGATCAGCCTCGTTATTGAGACAAGTTACCCATTCGTGCTTGATGAGCAGCTTCGATCTCCCACACGTGTTTCAACTTGTCATGTGCAAGAGCGGGTGCCAGCAGAAAGAAACCAAAGAAAGAGGACCATGCTTACTACTGTATGACGACCCACACGTGTGCATGGTCTGGACATGCAGCACGCATGCACCAGGATCTAAACCATCCAAATGTACTCCGCACTGTATGTGGACCCAACTTAGAACTTCTACTGGACGGATGATCTTAACTTGCTGATCTTGCCCATCAAACGAACCGCTAATGAAAACCAATCAACGATCCAGGTTACACAAATAAATATCCATTCATCACTGAGTAGGATTGTCCAAAAATACGTATATTTTGTGTATGACATATCTACATCAGGTCCCACAACTTGGACGGTCTAAACATAAGTAAAAATGTGACATTTGTATAACGGTTTTGTGCAATCTATGGATTATTCACACTCCTTAAAAGTATCAAATAACGTCTCATAAGAAGATCCCGATGAATTTTCTTACTAAATTGCGACTAACTGACGGAAATATTAATCGCACCATGGGGTTCAGATGCACGGATTCTTAAATAATCAGAGTTGTCCATTTTATGTTTCATATTATTTCTATGAAACTAGATGGACTATATATAAAATTTTATTGAGTAAATTATTCTAACCCCATTAAGTGGAAAACTCAACGTGTCAAATTAACTCAAAAATCAATCATCAGGACTGTTCTTTCTGAATGAAAATATACTTAAATACATTTAATTGATTTTAAAATATGATGGACGGTTCCGATTATCTTCACGTGGCCCCATAACGCAATGTATGAAAAGATGCTTCGCGATGTAGACGAAAACGAACTATAAGCGTGAGTGAGAGAGCACCGAACAGTCCGTTTGCTGGAGGCATTTTCACTGCTATAAATAGAGCAGGAGAAACGCGAAAAGCAAAACCGCTTCTTCTCTCTCACAACCGCCACAAAAAAAGGCAAGAGAGAGAGGAGACAGATAAAAGGCGTGAGATAGAAGAGAGAGAATGGCGTTGAGAGAGAGAGAGAGGCGTGTGTCGTTGAGGCAGTTTCGCTTAGGTTCGCGTGGCGTGTGAGCAAAGCTTTTTTCTCTTCTCTCTCTCTGTCGAATCTCATCATTCAACCACAACAACAACAACAACAACAAAAAGCATCACAACGAAAAGGTAATACAAAACGCTGAAAAAGCATCACACACCGCTCTAGAAATTCCCTCTCTCGCTCTCTAAGTGCTTTTTGTCTCTGCTTTACTTTCAGATCAGATCGCTTTCGATTCCTCCCACATTTAGACGATTTCGCTGTTTCGATCGTCGCTCTTCCGCTTCTCGTTGATTACTGACGCTTTTTTAAATTCCATTGATGATTTCTCTTTAGCTTTTGAAATCCACCTTTTTCTAATCTTCTTTTGTCGATTTTCAATAATCTACCTAAAGTCTCCAAGATTTTCAGTTTCTCGTCGTTTTGATCTAAGTTCTCTCGAGTTCTGAACCTTTTCCTCGAATCTCACCGTTGATTTTGGTTTCTGCGCTTCCGATCGTTTTGTCTATCGTGCTTTCCGTAGTAAAATCGACATCTCTGCTTATCTCCCGTTACGTTTTGATTTTGACGATTTTTTCAAGAACCGCAACCGATCTCGAACGAGTTTTGTTGAATTTCAAGCAGCTTCCGATCTCGATCCTCGTTATTATCTCGTCTTTAATCTCAACCATCCAATCTCAGATATAAAATTTTTTAAAAAATAAATAAATAAAATTCCTCTGCTTTTCCGATTCTGCTTCGATTCGAGATTCTCTTTACGATTATAAGATCCTTTTAATCATCATTAAGGAGTTTTAATCTTCTTCGGTTGTTTTTCTTTCTAGAAATTCTCGTAAATGGAGCGCGAGAATAGGAAACGAGGAAGAGAAGAAAAGGAAGAAGAAGGAAGGAGAGATTTCGAGGAAAACACAAAGAAGCTGGAATTTCTCGGCGGCCTTGAAGACAGCGAGATTTTCAAGTTCTCGGATTCGTTTGGGCCGCTTGGAGTCTTCGAATTCCCCTGGGCGAAGGAGGAAATTCTCGTCTCGGAATCGGACGAGTGGAAGTCGCACGACGTTTTCCACTCCTCCCTGATCGACGGTTGCTCGGTCGAGTTCCCAATCGAAGGACCGTGTCAGATTCCCGCGCCGGTGGTGCTTCCCGCGGAGGAGCCAGAGGTCGAATCGTGGCCGTCAGAAGAGGAAGAGATCGATGGTGCGGATTGCATCTGGAGCTGTGTGCTGAATCAGCCGCTTTCGATTGAAGCGAGCAAGGTCTCCAACGTATAAGAAGAGGTAACATATTAAAAAAACAAAATTCATTTTTTTTTATTTTTAAATATTCGTTCGATTTTGATAGTTAAAATGCGTAATGAAATGACATTATTACCCATCACATTCTCAGAATGTCAGTCCTGTCCCTTCGTTATCCACGAATTTGGATAGTGATGGTTTTGTCATTTAAAGAAGTGGAAGCAGTTCTCCTTTTGGTTGGTAAATGCCTGTTGGCGGGAATGTTCGTTTGCTAGACGGATAGTTCACCATCCTTTAACAAAATAGTATAGTGACCTTCTAACACGAAACATCTCGTAGTGGTAAGAAATCCAGACCATCCAAATTACTGACCCAATTGTTGACCATTCATTTCGTTGAATAGTCGTCAGTTGTACGGCTTAGATTTCTTGCGAATGCGATTTTAGAAGAAAATACGCTACATAGCAAGCCTACTGGAGTGTCACGTGTGAAAAGGATAAGTTGCCACATTTTGAAAATGAAAATACATGCGTTTTTCTCCCATTGCTATAGTGGTCGCTTTCTCTAGCTCGAGCGAAACAGACTTAATATTTGGCCTTATTCCCTAGGTAAGAATGACTCGACATTCAGGTGGCCACCTACGAAGATATGCCTTAAACCCTCTAAATTCATCTTGGATGGGCCACCTGAGCCTTTGAATACTGTGATTTTTGAGTAATTCCTTCGTCCTAATGAAATACATCCTTCATATGATTGAATTATGCATAAACAAAATGGTGGGCCCAAAATAGAATTAATGGTGGGATTCACATGCTAAAGTTTTTCCTAGGGTGTGACCTCAATGGCTTCTTGATGCTCATAATTTATGGCTTGTTTGGAATATAGGATTAATTAAATGGTATGGATTGTATTAAATATGATTAACACCATTAACAACGATAGCATATGGGAAAATTCCATTGTATTTTGGTCATCTAATCCTCATATTTAGAATAAAAATCTTGCTACGAGAAAAACAGTGGATTCAACTAACTAAATTCATAAACGGATGTCAGTCACTTGTACAGTGATGGATGGACGGCATGGATAAAACACATGCATCAATGTGGAGCTCACATATGTAGTGAAAAATTTATAAAAAAATCCTGCATGGAACCAAATACAAATCCATTCCACCTAATCTCAACCAATTCCGTCCTCCACGAACCACCAGTGGAATTTGAACAAGACCAAATTCAATTCCATCCCATCTAATTCTATCCAAGCCCATGTGCCGAATTGGCCCTTGACATTTGAAAGCGAGCATTATGTAGGGTGCGTAATAAAAGGGATGCGCATTGCCTGCGCCGGGCAACAAGGAGGAGGTATATGAGGCCGGTTGCGGTGCTACATCAAACACATGAAACTAGAACAAGGAGACGTTTTAGAGTATGTATCAGGCAAAACATGAGACGTTAATTTAAATCTGAAGTAGACCGCATCACTTGGAACAATGATCTTAATGATGAGGTAGATTTAAATTTCTACTAGACCGCACCACATGAAACTAGGCCGATAAAGATATTACTGCTGAAAGCTTCCCATGGTCTGCCGTTATGCTCATTTGAGATGACTGGGATGGAAAACACAAAAATCAGCTTGATGTAAAGCTTGCGTGGCTTTCAAGAAATTTTAACGGTGGGTATTCAATTATTACTGTTTCCTATAATGGGGTCCATTTGAGCATTGAATCTGACTCTTGTGTGGGCTCATGTACTGAAATGAGGCGATGAAACAGACGACCCGGGTAGATATAATACATGCATTGTTGTGGATCACACACAACTTAGGTTTGCAGGAATCTCCAAAACCATAGCTGCACGCAATCCGCTCCCGATGGCGAGGTGAATCTCGTGAAAGTTTCACCCACGTGACTCTCGGTGCGCGAGGTTAAAACCTCTAAAAATCAGACAACAGTTTCGGCATGGAATTCGATTTTTATCGATATGACCCCGGGTTTGTTGCGAATGGCATATTGTTATGCTCCCCTTTTATTCCACTACGAGGGCACTTTTGTCAGTTTTTATAATTGAGGCCAATCATGTGCTTGCCATGATTGTTAAGTAAGCTGTTAATGACAAGACGAGTTTCGTTTTGTCTCTGTCGCCACTCGGGATGGAGGGGTATCACCACTCATGGCCCACATGCTGAGATGGTCCAATGATTCGAGCCGTCCATGTTCTGGCTGCTGCTATAGATAAGCTATCCACTGTCATAACCCGTTGATTTTTTTTGGGTTGATTGCGAGCCATTGTTCGAAATTCATCCGCAGATAGTGATGATCACAATCATCCATCCAGCGTAAGTTTTACGGTGGTTCGTGTGGAATGGAGTCCACCGCATCGATGGTTCCAATCATAGTACCGTTCAGCATGTGGGCCACACAGGGCAACAACTGAACCGCCACAGAGGAAAAATGGTATCTGATTCAATAACCGTGGTTTCATAGAAACTCTCCTACATGATACAACAGAGGATGATTGATGAATCATGACCGTCCATCTAGTGGTCCTTAGCGCTGATTTAGATGGCATGTGTATCAAAACATCAGGCCAATTAAATAATCTTTGGCCTTTGCTTCTCCCCGGCCGTTCATTTGAAGTCTACGATTGGATGGATAGGATCTTGTGTAGTGAACTTTATCCATGGTCCAGTTTGGGGTCTGTCTGGCTGGTCCGACTCCCAGTCCATCATCCCATCTCCCACGTGTATAGTCGGAGGGGGACGCGGTTCGGCTGGTGACCCGAACACCAGCAAGGTAGCTGGTGTCAAAACTCTATAGACCCCTCCATGATGTATGTGTTTAATCCACGTTGTCCATCCATTTTTCCATCTTATTTTAAGGAATGAGGGCAAAAATGAGGCAGATCCAAAGCTCAAGTGTGCCACACCACAGAAACAATGAGGAGAGTGATGTTGATCATTGAAATCTTCTTGCCGTTTACTAGGGCCGTACACGAACCGAGTTAGCTTGGTTAGCTCGCTTGACTTGGCTCAAAAAAGCTCAATTCGACTCGGTTTGAACTGAGTTCAAGCTTAGTCAAGCTGATTTTTATGACACGAAAAAATTTTGAACCAAATTCGAGCTTGCCCAAGTTTGACTCGACTCAAATCGAACTCCAACTCGAATCAAACTCATTTCGGTGAATCGATTACTTTGACATCTTTTTTTCTTAATTTTGATATTGTCTATAATATGTTTGATGAAATACTTGTAAAACCGTTGCGACTGGTTTATATATAGTGAGAATTTGAACGTGCAGTACATGTGTTTGTGAAAATGCTATACAGGCGAACTTGGCTCGAACTAGCTCAAGCTGCTAACTGAACAAATCTAAGCCGGCCAGTTAGGTTAGAAGACCGAGCCAAGCTGAGTTTGAGCTAGGGTTGGCTGGTGGCCAAGCCAAGCCGAGTTGTGCCAAGCTTGACTCGTTTTGACACGTGTACACCTCTATCATTTATAGTAACGTTTATTTGCCTCCAAAAATTTTCTAACAGTAATCGATCAATTCCCACCATTTCTTGTTCCGAGGCTCAATTGAGTTTTAAATATACTACATTTTTTAACGCATACCCTAAATGATCTGAAATAATAATGGATGACATAGATAAAATACGTACATCATGGTGGGCCAATACCAGCTAACTGGCTGGTGTTAAGGTCATCATCCAAACCGCGTCCGTCGGAGATAGCTATAGTATAATCATAGCGCTTGAGCATTTGCCTTGGAAAAGCTAGAGGGAGTGGGGTCCTGGAGCGTGGAGCTCTACGCAAAGAGCAGCGATTATCTCAACGCGTTTTCATTGTAATAAGCTTTTTCAGCACATAATTTCGTTTTAAGAGAAATGCCTTATTTCTAGACCATAATCCGTCTAGGCAGGGCTCTGTTGTGGCCACCGCAATGTATGATTTTTATCCACACTGTCCATCGATTTTTCCAAATCGTTATAGGAAATGAACCCAAAGATAAGGTAGATCCCAGGCTCAAGTGGGTCACACGGTGGAAATTGAATTCTACCATTAAAAACTGATAAGGAGTCGTAGGAGTTTTGGACTAAGCTGATATTTTTGTTTTCCCTTCATCCGGTTCTATATAACCTTATGGAAAGGTTGTACGGAAAATAAGCATCACGGTGGCCCCTAAGAAGGTTTCAACAGTAGGTGTCATTACTACCGCTGCATCCTGTGGTGTGGTCCACATGACCTTTGGATCTCCCTAATTTTTGGATTTATAACGTTCAATGTTCTATAAAAATGGATGAACGGCGTGGATTAGACCCACACATCACTTTGGGCCCCACAGAGCCCTGCCTGATCGATTATGTTCCCCCCAATCCGCTTCCTTTCCATTTTAAGTGCTTGTTGAATGGACTCGCAGATTGTCGTAATTGACGGATAAGCCCTTAACTTCTGAGAATTCCGAATCGTCCCCTTGAAGGACGTTACAGGGCATACTCGTCTTTTCCTCTAGTTTATTTAAGAGGGTATTTTCTGATAGTACATCCGACCATATCAGCACATCAAACGTCTTGGATGTCTTGGATCACTCGAAAAGGTACCTACCTGTACAATCATAAAACCCAAAAATACTTTGAAAATGGAGCCCATGGTTCAGTAATCCAGACCATTGGCTTGATCCGGCGCATCGTGGATTGACGATCTTAGTCACGAACCTTTGGTATTTTTTCAATTAGGTGGTGCGTAAAACACTATAGCTCGTGACCACTCACCATGTCGAGGATAAAATACAATCTCTCCATCAAGCATGCCATGGTCCTGGGGCCAAAATCGACGAGATCCACAACTCAGGTGGGCCATACCATATGGCACAAGGAGGAGGGGATGCCAATCATAGGTTTGCAGGTAAGCCACTATTGTTTATGTCTTTTATCAAACCCTTTAGTCAGGTATAACTCAACAGGATGAATAAAAGATTTAAAAATCAACAAAATCGAAAAATCAGGCAGACCTCACTGTGTGATATTAGAGCTTTCAGGAGAAATGTTGGATTGTTTCCATCCCATGGGAAGTTTTGACAAGGCTGGTGTTTTGTAAGCACAGTGAGAATAAGGGTGGTCACCTGATCGATGGAGCGGATTTTACACATACAAAGCCCTGTAGAGCTTGGGTGGACGTGAATTGAGGATTGCTCTTTCTGTTTATTCATGCGAGCAAAATTTAAGTCAATCTGTAACATTAGATAAGTTACCTCAAAGGATAAATGTTCGATGCCAATTTTAAATTAGCTAGAATAATAATATATTAGTATTATTGATTATTGTATAGTAAATTAGTACTGTTAGATTGGTAATCTAATGGATGAGAAACAGGCATTTATAAACTATCCAATTTGTAGGATCCATGTTAGATGGTGAACAATAATAAACCTTTTTAAATCTATAAATATGATGGACAATAAGGTAGGGCGTGTGCTTGATTAATGAATGATATTATCTTGACCCAAGCAGGTCACATAAAAACTTTGATTCCTTGAAAGAATATCATTAGAACTTTGATTACTTGAAAGAATATCATTGGAACTTGCAGAAGCACACAGAGATAAATCAAACAAAGTAATCACAATTTAACAAACAAAGTCAAACAAAGAATAATCAGAATTTTACGTGGAAAAATCATTTCAGAAAAAAATCATGACAAAAAGCAACGGATAATATATTATGAAAGTAATATTACAAGAGATAGATAATCTTACCGATTCGAATAACCCCTCGAATCTCCTTTGAATCCCTAGATATGCCCTTAAACCCTTAAGAACAACTTAAAAAGTCCCTAAACCCTCAGGAACAACTTAGAAAACCCTAATCTTTCCCTAATTCTAACTACTATCCAATAGGAATAGAAAACAAATCATGCACTTACACAATTTTGCATGTCTTTGATGAGTCTTTCAATGACATCGCCAATTATCGAGGATCAGTCGATGACATCGAAAATCTTTCGATGCTTTCAAGTAACAACCTCCAAAATTGTTCGATAATCAATAAGGATCTTTTTGGATTTTCTCCATGGAATCGAGTAGTCCATTAATATCATCGACAAATCCAGCAAAATATAAATTTAAGACATTAGATAACAAATATAATAGTTCGTAAACAAACACTCTCCAATTATACACGACACATACATGTAATATATCCTTAACTAATAGGTTTAACCCCAGCTCGACATGGCCCTGGCCTAGCACTCTAATGTAAAGGCCAGGACCAAAGCGTCTTTAACCGGCTTGGCCTGGTCATGGTCCTATTGCCACCCCTGGATGGACCATGCCCATGCCCTCAAAATCCTGCTAGATAGAAAATAAAACCCTGAACCTGAAAGCACACGACAACCTAAGGAGCGTGGGACATAGCAGCTGTCCATTAAGTGGGACCCAGTGTCTCGATCGATGATGATCTGACAGAAAAATGAGGCCTGTCAACTTAAAAGCATGCTACATGTAGAAAAGCAGCAGACAGACCGTCCGCTTTGTGCCCACCTGACGTTTGACGCTCCTAAGCTCTGATCCAATGGTCCAAACGGTGTGACCCACTTGATACATGCATCAAATACCCTACACGTGTCAGGTTTGAACGTGTTGACTGTAAGCGTGTGGGAGTATGTGTGTTTGGCCGAAAACCTTCCACATGCTGGAAAAGGGACCAAATACGGTCGGATTACAGTCTTCCAACCTGAGATAATATTCCTGATGCGTGGACCATCCACAGTGGGCCACCATTTGAACGGCCTGGATCACTCAACCAAGTCTCGATCGAAATTGTAGCCTCGGGACACGGTCGTTCGAAGATGGCGCGTTCTCTTCTTTAGGACAAGGTTGTAATTTTAATTTTAGAGAACTACCAAAAGGTAGAGAAATATATAAAGCTGGAAGCTGGGTTTCCAATGCAACTACCCTTTTAAGAAAGCTGGCCTGTATCCCAAAAATAGGCTGTCCCATTTTTATAAGAAAAGGGTATGGAAAATGCTGTCTTTAGTTGAGCCGGATTCTCTAGTGAATTGTTAAATTCACATGGTGTGGCCCACCATTGATTTTTTTTTTTTTTTTTTCTCTTTATCTTGGTGGGCTAGGCCTGATTAACGAGTTTGATATACACCTAATAGTGTCCCACACACATAAAGTAGGGTCATTATCCCATTCTCACTATTCCATGTAGTGTGACCCATCTGAGTTGTGTATGTGTAGTTGATTTCTCACCAAAAGACCTAACATGAGTATAGATCCTGATGAACGGAGCAGATTTTACACTTAAAATATGATGGGCCCCACACACTTGGTGGTGTGTGAAACGGATGCTGCAGAGGACTCGGTCACCCTTGGCATCTTTCTCTCTTTATATATCTTATCCGAATTTCTCTCCCCTCTGATGATGTGCCAAAATCCTTGTAACATTAGTTTTATTCATGGCCTAAAATACCAATGCTTGTGGGCCTTACCATGTTTTATAAAATTAGTTAGATGCACAATTCGGGTGGGCCACACCATGAGGAACAATGAAGATGAGAAAGCCACCATCTTGTATCTGTAAAATCTACTCCGTCCATCATGTTCTGCCTCAATTCTAGTACCAGAGGAAAAAAAATCAGAGAGATCCACAAATCAGGTGGGCCACACCATAGAGAACAATGGGGATATAGTGCTAATCATAGGTTTGTGTGGTAGGTCATCATGGTGTGTATCTTTCATCAAACCCATTCATCAAGTGTATCAGATGATGTGAAAATATTACAAAACTCAACCTTATTTAAATATCAGATGTGCCACATCTAACGAACTTGGAGGTTTTATGAACAATTTTACATTATTTCCATTGGTGTAGCTGATGATAGAAGTTTTTAGTAGTATGATATATTGCATGTACAGTTCAAATGATGGTTCTCACCTGATTAACAGAGTGGATTGACATATAAATATGGTGGGCCCATCATAACTTGGTGTTTTATGCAGCTCCTTAAGCCAAGTATTGCAGACTGTAGCGAGACCATGAAAAACTTTTTAACTAAATATAAGAGTATTTAATGAATATAAAAATGTGGCTACCACCACAGGTAGCCGACGGTTACATTTTAGCTGCGAAAGGCCTCTTCAAATGCCTACTTTTTCTCTCCGGTAATATTTTCATACTCTATCAGTGTGTGATGGATGATACATAGGCACTTAAATTTCCTTCTAAGAAATTGGATGCATGGTATATCATTCATGATACACAGGCACTTAAATTCCTTGTAAGAAATTGGATGCATGCCATGTCATTCAAAATAAACTATCCAGACTATGGATACTATGATTATTTTCATACTCAAGTAGTATGTGATGGATGATAACGTTGCATCCTGATGGAGCAAGTCAGATGGAATGGATTGTAGGCTATGATAATGAGATCCTACGGTTGCTGCGGCCACTTGAATAAATGAGCTTTACAACTAGTTCTGAGAACTAGCCTTCACACATCTAGCTGCACCAGATATGAATAAAAATCAAAATATTATTTAAATCTCAACTAGATGCAAGCTCGCAGATACCTGTCTTTTAAATATATAGACTTCTTCCATGCTTTCCGACTAAAAATAGGAAATTGCATGAGGTGCTCCTTGTCGTCCACTGCCGCATATTCTTCAAACGAACGTCCAGAACTCGCTGCAAATGACCTGTAAATGGATTACCTGCCTCGGAAGGCACAGCACTTTCATGCCTCCATGTTGCTTACCATGCACTTGGCATGTGTATGATGATTTGAACCATACATTTTCTGGAGTCATCCTAACCAATATTTTCTTTGACTATAATAAATGGGCCTTTCTTTTCTTTTTCTTTCTTTTTATTTATTTATTATTATTTTTTATAGCTGAATAGGAGCAGTTGGTGGTTTTTTTCAAAAAATTTTGCTTTATGCCACCTAGTGAAGGGCTAGAACCATCTAAACACTGATTTTTGGAACATGACCCAACACTATTGGAAGCATGAAATGAATGGTTCTGATCTGATTCATTTTGTGGTGCCCATCTAAATTTTATACAGTCAGTTTTTCTCATCAACAAATTTACAGGTGATGTGATCCCATGTTTTCAAAAACAATAATAACATAAAAATTAAATAAAATAAAATGTATACTGCAAATACAAATTAATGACATGGAGGCACGGAAGAATCTACTCTCTTATTTCTCTTCCTTCTTTGTCTGATTTTCCTTGGATGAGAAGCAATGTTTAATAAAACCCACGAGGGATCCACGTTCTACACTAGCATCAATATAGGGAATACAACTACATCTAGAATGCTGACATTGATTGGCCATTTCGCAGGCTATTAGGAGTTTGAACGTCGGTCATCCACGCGCGTCTATCATACTTGCGTTAGCTACACACTCTAATGGGGAGAATTGCACATATAATGTGTATAGATTTGGAGACCGAGCACCTCTTTATAAATGGGTTATATGAAAATCCAACCCATCGCACAACTCTGCTCCTCAATCCCATTACTAGGAGAGAAGCCTACTCCCAATGCAACTCTTTAGAAAGTTGCCTATTGTACTTCATACCCATAACCCACTGTGTCACCCATCAACTGTGTGGGTCACATCCTGATGGTCATGCGATCGATCCATATCGATCATTGCATTGCCCAATGGAACTAGGCCATTCATGGCCCATAATTCCAACACAATGAAGAGTAACTTCTCTTCTTCTTCTTCTTCACGCAGGCGTGCTTCCAGCGGAATTGAAAATTGCATTAAGGATCTAATCCAAACACTAACATTTAAGTCTGTCATGAAGCACCCTTTATATCCATCAAGTTGCATAAATTAAGAAGAGGTTGACCGTTTATCTGTTGAGCCTTGTAAATTGGACATGCTACAGGAATTCCAGCAGCTGGATGATCCGAGGCAGGGTATTTAACATGCCTCCTTATCATTCTGCATATGTGGTGCACAAGGATTGCATCGAAACCGTCCATTTCGTGCTTCCAATAGTGATCAGGCCATGGTCGAAAATCACACTGTTTAGGAGTCGTAGCCCTTTACTCCTTGGCATACAAATAAACATTAAATGACAAAAAGCAGCAAAGGCTCCTTTTAAGTGAGAAGAAGCCCACTTTATTATCTGCTAATGTAGTGTAATTAAAGGAAGTTTTGATTAATGGTCAAGCAATCGACAGCTGAGTACAAAGGACTTTTGGGCTCAAATCATCATTCACATGTGAGATGCATGAGATACACAATCTAGAGGCACAAAAATTCCTTTCCTCCACATGTAGGCCCAATGTATAAATAATGAGCCACACCCATGTATCTCAGGCACCAATCACTTGAGCTGGGCACAAACTAGGCCAGCTCAGAAGCCCTGCACATATTGAAAAAGCTCACTTTGGCCCGGTTCAAAGTGGAGTTTGAGCCTACGATGATTCACCCTAATGCGGCCTATTTAATAAACGTGTCGAACCTAAACTCTTGTAGCACCAGTCTGGCCCGGCCCAAAGCTCGGCTTAGCCTGGTTTGGAACGGCCCAGCCCAGTCTAGCCCGTAGAATACTAGTTATAATAATAAAAAATCATAAACTCTTCCCGCCGCACCCAGTCCCCAAATCTCTCTCATCTTTCTCACCACGTGAAAAAGAGAAAAATAAGACGAATTTTGAGATGGTTGTGGACCGTTTGCAAAATCCCTTGGTTTCTCTAAAATTTCAGACGGTTCTTAACCGTTGTTAATAGGAAGTAAAATTATCTTATAAATGTTGAATGTCCACAAATCATTTAAGACTGTCAAAATCCGTCGGTAACTGCGGAGAAAAGACGACAATTGACCATCTGGAATAAAAGATGATTCTTAGTTGTCTTTTAGGCAGTTGTCTAAAACAATTGGAGACTGTCTGCACTAGAGATGGTCCTTAGCTATCTTATAAGCAGTCATCTGAGACAGTTTGAAACCGACTACATTAGAGACGGTCCTAAACCGTCTGCATTAGTACAAGTTGGTCATAAATATCTAAGTAGGTCTAGCCACTATTGGTACAAGTTGGTCATCAGATTCTTTTCTATTTGAAGTTTCTTTAGACCATGAATAGATGAAATAGAAAAGATGGAAGGCCCATGCTGCAGTTTGACTACTCTTACAATAGTTCTGCATTAGATTTCACCATACTAATAATGTCATGCTAAGTGGGTTTAGCCATTATTGCATCGGGTTCTTTCTCCTTTCCTGCAAATTTCTTTAGATCAATAATATTCATCCTGTATAAAAGAAACAAAAAGGAAATTGGAAATCATGTGGACAAGCTTTGAAACAAAGGGCAGAGTTGTATGTACCTCAGTTTGCGGTTTGTGAGAACCCATCCATTTCTGCCAAAAGTTGGAATACCCAAAACACAACTAATATTTTCTTATTGGGATCTCCTTGTACGGAACATTTGCCTTGGCGTGGCATCACTTTATACTTCTATTCATATTTGCACCAAAAAAGCAGAACACATTATAATACACCCCTTTTTACACATTATAATGGCCTTTAATACACGCCCCTTTTTACAAAGCTTTAATTTTTGTTATTGTTTCAAGTAATTTAAATTGGAACACTTCTCTGTATTATTTCCTTGTCCACTTCTATTATTTGCTTGCAATCAGTTTTATTTTAAAAAGGTGTGCTCTCACTTTTTCGAAAAAAAAAAAAAACAAATGAAGTTTCTATTTAAGCTTAAGAATTCTTCTTAATTTTGAATTATAACCGTGTTTCATTGGTTGAATGTTTTTTTAATTATATGAAAGAAGCATAGAGAAAATTGTTGTTGATTTTTTTAAAATGTAAGAAATTTTTCAACGGCTTTAGGTTATCTATATTTTTCTAAAATATTGAAATTATACATGGTCAATAACCGTCTTTAAATGTTTTGGTAAGGCGTTAAATACACACTAACCACGGTCACAGACTGTCAGATTTTTAGACAGTCTATCACCGTCTAAAATCAAGACGGTCCATAACCGTCCTTTTTTAAAGACGGTCCATAACTGTTCATTAACTAATACAACGCAGCAAAATATGATGGTCCATGCGATGGTTTAAAACCATTGTTAATTGAGATTTGATACGGTTTTCAGCTATCCTTTTTTTCACTGTTTTGGCATAGTGTCTCCCACCGCACCCAGTCCCCAAATCTCTCTTTATCTAAATCCCTTGCTTAATGACATTGCACTGGCCTGTTTGTCATTTCGTTTTGCCAACGCCGTCCACTACCCACCACTCAAACTCCTATCCAACAGCCCTTGTCCGACCACCCCTAATTCAACGTAAAAAACCCTAAAGGTAATAGTGATAATTATTTTGAAGTTACACTCCTCTTTTGGAAGATGTTAAACATTATATGGTAAGATACTTTTATATTTTTTTTGTGTTATTTCTAACTTCTTTTTATAATTCTTTTCTATTTAAATAAACAACCAAAAAAGAGTTGTCATTTGTTTAAACTCAAACAGGCTTAGTTAGAAATTTTTTACCAAACTGATCCTAGCTTGAAGCAGATTTTTTTAAAGCAAACCAAACTCGGGCTGCATGGGTTGGCCCAAAACCCAAACTGAGCTGATGCACAAATTGGGGTGGAACAAAAATGAGCCAAACCAAACTCGGCCCGACTCGGATCATTGCCCACCTCTACCGATTGGCATGTGGGTGGAACTTTCATGAGACCCATCCCATCCATTAAGTATGTTGCCAACTGTTGGTATTGGAATTCAAAATTATGACCATCCAAAACTTAGGTAGGACATACCCTTGGAAAGCTGGGATAAGACGTCCACCATTAGTTTTTAGTAGGGCCCACCATGTATTTTGTGTCCTCTAATTCATTAATCTCATGTGCCTCAAGAATTACCCAATGATCAAATCATTCAGAAACTTGGGCAAGCCATGTCATCAGATGTCTTCAATTTGTTTATAACTAGGTCTATTAATGGCATCGACAGAACACTTGATCCTATCAAGCAAATATCGATCCCATCAATAGTCCTCTCAATCCCATCGACAAACTCTAATTTTTGGCTTTTGCTCGCTGGACAGTTTTTTGTCCAAATCGATCTAATCGAAGATGACTTTGATCCCATCAATGGGTCGTCGATGGCACTCGATCTAATCAAAGCTCTCATCGACCGACTTGCACAGTTTTGTGAAATTACAGTTTTTATTTCCTAATTCAGTTTTAACTCTATTTAAGGGTTTGTAATTAAGAATTAGGGCATTGAAAACGTATTTAGGGCTTTTGTGAGCAAAGGGAGATCAAATCTAGAGTTTTGTACATTTTTTGGGGTAATTCTCGGATCGATAAGTTCTTCGGTATCTTATAAAATTATTTATCATAGTGAATTCATTGTCACGTTGTGCCATGTTTTTTTCCGTAAGAGTTTTTCTATATAAAATCATGTCTCTATGTGTTTGATTTATTTGCTCTCTTATTGTTTGATTCTAACTCGGGGTTGCTTCCACGCGTCCCCCAACAATTGGTGTCAGAGCGAACATTAGGGTTTTGATTTTTTTAATATAAAAACATGTCATCTAAGGGACCTAACATTAAATATAAAACGGAGGAGTTCAATGAGAGAAATAACTTTGAACTATGGAAGGTTAAGATGAAATGCCTCTTAGTTCAGCAAGAATTGCAACAAGCTCTCCTTGACAAGGTGAAGCGTTCTGAAATTATGACTGATGAAGAGTTGGATGAACTAGATGAGAGGTCTACAACCTTGATACAATTGTGTCTAGCGGACAACGTTCTATAGAATGTCCTGGATAAAAAGACCACTCTAGGGGTATGATGAAACTTAATAGTTTATATGTGAAGAAATCCCTGGGTAGCCGTTTGTATCTTAAGAAGTAATTCTATAATATTAAGATGACAGAAGGGTTTTACATTAATGAACACGTGAGCACTTTCAACGAATTATTATATAAACTGATGAATGCGGAGGTTAAGATCGGAGAGAAAGATCAAGCCTTAATTCTTTTAAATTCCCTTTCACCATCTTTCAAGAATCTACTAGACATACAAATCCACGATAGGGATACCATCGATGTTGACTACCGTCTCAGCTCTTTATGAGAAGTAATTGAGAAAGGAATTATAGTGGCAAAGGTACCTATACGAATACGTTGGTTACTAGGGAAAGAATCTTGAAAAGGAGAATAGAAATTCTCGATCGCAATCCAAATCGAAAAGGAATGGCAAGATGAAGTGTTGAAATTGTCACATGACAAGGCATATGAAGAAGGACTGCAGGAACCCTAAGGCTCAAAAGGGAGAAAATCAGATGATGCACCAAAAGAAGCCAATATAGTGCAATCATGAGACGAGGTGTATGGTGGTGATGTCTTCGCCGCATCTAAATTTGATTATGTTAGTAATGACTGGATTCTAAATTTGGGGGCCTCATACCACATGACTTCTCAAAGGAATTGGTTCACCACATACAGCTAGTACAACAGTGGATAGTTTTTATGGGCAATAACATTACCTATAAAGTTGTTGAAATTTGTTCAATGCACATCAGAATATTCAATTGAGTGTAGTGTATCCTGACAAATGTTTGACATGTTTCAAACCTCAGGAAAAATTTGATATCTCCAAGGGTTCATGAGGCACTTGGTTGTAAGTTCACTAGTTATAACAGGATCCTTGAAGTTTTGAAAATGACACTTATTGTTATGATAGCGCAGAGGAATAGTAATATATACAAGTTGATTAGAAATACTAAAATGGGTGGAGTTATAACGTATATAGAAAATTTCACGTTGGCACGATTGTGGCATGTGCACCTAAGTCAGAAGAGCGACCGCAATATGAAGATACTTTCTTATCATTACTTGATTCATGTTTTTAAAAATATAGAACTTGTATATGCAAGCATTATATTGTAAATAGTCAAGGCTAACTTTTAGAACTACAAAGCATGTCTGTAAATATATGATTGAGTATGTGCATTTCTGCTAGGGGTCATCATATTTTATCTCATTCATCAATAACTGCTCCAAGAAAGTGTGGGTTTGTTTCCTCAAAAATAAATTTTGATGTTTTTGACACATTTAAAGTGTGAAATGTGATGGTTAAAAGGCAGACATGGCAAAAACTGAAGGTATTAAGGACTAATAATGGATGTGAATTCACTTCAATTCAATTAGTTTTGCAAAGATGATGACATTGTAAGGCACATTCCTGAGCAAAATGGAGTGGCAGAATGAATGAATCAGACTCTCTTAAACAGAACTCAAATCATGTTGAGTAATGCTAGATTGGGCGAGGACTTATGGATAAAGGCCATTAAGATGGCTTGTTTCTTGTTAAATCAATCCCCATTACACCGATAGAGTATAAGATTCCTAAAGAAGTGTGAAGTGTCCATGAGGTAAACTACTCATCGTTGCGTGTATTTGGTTGTGACGATTACTCTCATGAACGGTTAGTTGAGAGAGATAAGCTAAACCAAAGGGATAATAAGTGAATTTTTGTGAGGTATGGTAATAATGTGAAAGGGTACAGGTTGTATGACTGGGTCACACGAAATATCATAATTAGTCAAGACATCAGGTTTGATTAAGACTCCTTTCTTTATAAAGACGAATACAAGGAACCAGAAAAATCAACGATTATAGATGTTGAAATTTTAAAAAATAAAATAAATTGAAACACAGGCTGAGCCCGAGCTATAGGCAAGGGTATAGAGGAGGTAGAGCAGCCACCTCTCAGAAGAAATCCACTGAGAAAAATCACAAATTGCTAATCAAATATAGGGATGACTCGAAATTACATTTGCCCTCATTACGGATGAGAGTGATTCATTTACCTTTCAGGAAGCATTAGACGGTTTTGTTGTTGAGAAGTGGATAATGGTCATGCATAACGAGATGAATTCCCTGTATAAGAACGAAAAATAGGAGTTGATGGAGCTTCCAATGAGGCGTAAAGCAATTAACTACAAGTAGATTTACAAGAAGAAGTAGGATAGATACAAGGCAGTCGTGGAAGGATACACACAGAAGGAGGGTGTTGACTTCAGCAAGATTTTCACACCTGTGATCACGCAAGTGTCTATTAGATTTTTATTGGCGTTATTCGCCCGATACAACTTGAAATTAGACCAGATGGACCTGAAGACTGCTTTCTTACATGTGGAGTTGGAGAAACAAATTTACATGAAGCACCCAACCCACAACCCGACCTAAATTCCAACCTGAGCTACCAAACCCGAATTTACTCAACCCTCAAGTGACCTGACCCGACCCAACCGGACCCAAATATTGCATGTGATTGTTCCTAACCCAACCTAACTCGCACCAAATTTGTTCAACCATGAGAATTGAAGGCACTATTTTATTTATCTTGTATATTCAAAAAGGCCTTGTGGATTCAATGTGTTTATCGTTTCAGGAAAGGATAATATTCCTTGTCACATCCTTCCGTGAGTCGAGAAAGCACACGAAGGACATTATGGTCAATTTGCCCTATCCATCTTCCACAAATTTTTTTCTAATAAACCGTTTTTAAAAAATAAAATAATAATAATAATAAAATCAAATTTAAGCATATTCATTCAATGGGAACGTGTCTAAGAGCCTATCAACCTGGGCCGATAGTGGACTATTTAGGGTGCCAAGGGCATTTTTGTCATATAACATGTGCAGTGGGGCACACCTAATGAACACCCCAGATCTTTTAGAAAAGTGAGTGGCCAGGCTCGGGCTAGCTCCATGCATAATCATCATGGGCCAATCTGGCCCTATATGTTTTAGCCCATCAGAGACTACAGCCAGGCTCAGCCCTAGGATGCGAGCTAGGGTGCGTTTGGTTGCACCAAATATCATGATATTTGGTGCAACGGTGCAACCAAACCCACCCTAATCACAAGGAATGATGAAAGCTAATGTTATTTCATAGCATTGATAGTGAGGAAGCACTTGATTATTTCAAATCCAACTAAAAGCATCTAATTACAATATGAAAACGCTTCTTAGCTGCATTTGTTTCTTTGACTTTTTTGGAAAGCATGTGGTCTAGTCATGAGGTGGGCCACACCTGTCTGTGGAGTGTTAAGCACAAGTCATCATTTTTTTTTCCTTAGCCATCCATTTACCTGTACACATCTGACCCCACCCACTGAGTGTTTTAGCTTGAATTATGGGTTTTGACAAGTGGGGCCCACTTTAGAAAAAGGAAAAAGCTTGCGTACGTTGCTAGGTACTAGGTACCTTAGGTCAATTTCTCTAAAGTGAGGGAAAGGATTTACAGAAGTTTGACCCACCTGAGTATTGTGGACGTTCCATCCCAACTGTTTCCTATGTTTCGGCCGACCTGAGTTTTGAGTTATCATAATTTCTGGTAGTTGAGTGGATTATCTTGATTTGTGGGCTATGGCATTTTTCTGAGGCCCACCAAGGAAAAATGGACGGCCCACATCCAATCAATGAAGATCCCGAAATGGGGTCCCTGGCACATATGCTTTGTTGGCATTTGCAGAGTTTTTGTACAGTCTGTATGCAAATGCACGCCTGCAAGCAGTGCATTCCTGGTCAAGCAATCAGAATGTTTTTTGCTGAACGTAAACGCCCATGGGTTGGACGGACGAGATTTACACCGTAGGCCCAATCAACTTGGGTCTTTTTGTATTGGTCTGGGCCTGGATACAAGTCCTTACATTGGCCCCACTTAAAGTAGATAACTAATCAGATGGCCAGAAATGTGGGCCTACCTTTATCAGGATTGTGACAGGGTGACCATGAGTTGGGTCCAAATCAAGGTCAGCTGGACTCAATCCATTTATTAAATGGACCCATAATTCTAGATGGAACTCGCCCATGAGCTCAGATGAGATGGCCCACCCCATCCCACTAGCAGTTTCCAGAGTTCACACAGGACTAGCAAGAGGATGTGCTTATCTTCTAATCAGCACATAATTACAAGTTTTTCACTTTTGATTGACATCCAACCCTATATTGATGTATTTATTTTGTATCCACACCGTCCTCCTGTATTTCCATATCATTTTAGTGTATTATACAAAAAATGAAGCAGATCTAATAATCAGGTGGACCACACCATAGGAAAAAGAGGTGATTGACTATTAGTGGGCTGCAAAAGTTTTGGGTTAAGCTGATATTTGTTTTATCCCTTCATCCAAGCTTATGTGACCTTTTCAACAGATTGGATGGCAAATAAACACTAAGGAAACATTAAGGTGCACCCTAAGAAGTTTTTAATGGTAAGATGTTCAATTTTTGGGATAATGCACTAAAATGATATGAAAAAACAGATGAAGGGTGTGGATACAGAATACATATATCGAGGTGGGCTTAGTAAGGGTTGCACCATCATAGGTGAGGCCGAGGTCTCACCTAATCCGCTCCCCATGAGGTGACGTGTACTTTATTTAGACTAGATCAATGGCTGTCCATATCTTTCTTTCCTGCGGCCTAAGTTTTGAATCATATGTTCTTCAATGGTGGGCCGACCATTTGCAGGGGTATGGATGTTGGATGCACTCAACAAATTGAGATTTTTTTTCAGATTAACTTCTAATGGGCATGTAAGACTTCTTCATATCTCCATATTATATAATATGCCAATGGCAATGTTTAAGAAACAATAGGTTTATTTAAAAAATAATTATTATTTGGTAGAAAATCGTTGAGATTTTACCATAAAATATATGACGGCATAAATTGCACCTGCTTCCTTTCATATATTTAATTGGTATATCTAGCACAAATGCCTCTTCATCCCTAATTACACACAAATTAAAGTATCTAAATGAAATGTCCATGTGATCAAAACTTTGTGGGACCACTATTTAGACGGTTGTGAGACATCTACCCCGTACATCTAAGGTGTTAGCTCACACTAGTATGTAGAGGTGCGTGGGGGACGACTCGATCCGGCTAACTCAACTTGTCCGACTCGTTCAAATCCGACTCAATCCGAACCCAATGAGTGAGTTAGTCCCAACCGATTAGGCTTCGCCCAATCTGAAGTCAAACCGAGTTGAGTTTGAGTTACCTAGTAACTTGACTCGACTCGATCCAGTTAGACTCGACTCGATTCGAAACTCGATTCGACTTGGGTTTGGGTATATATAAAAATTTAAAAAAAAAAAAAATTTAAACTAATTTCTATCATCTCTAACCCTACTTGCCGCATCCTACCCCGACCCGATCCCAAACTCTTCCAAGCCCGGCAACCACCCACCACCATCACCACCCTCTTCCTCCTCCTCCTCCTCCTCCTCCTTTCTCTCCTCTCCACTCTCTCGGTCTCTCCATCCCTCATCTCTCAATACAACTCGATGCCAACTCGACCCGACTCGGTATTTCTGACCAGATTGAACTCGGTCCAGATCAGTCCAGGCCAGACTGGACTTGGATCGAGTTAGACATACTGGACTCGGTATCGAGTCGGATCAAGTTTGGGTCAAGCCTATTTCAAAACCGAATCGAGTCGAGTCAGCCCTAACTCGGTCCAACTCGACTTGATGTTCAACCCTACTACTATGACAGCCTGCAAATTAAGTAAAACATAAACTTATTCATGTCACAACTATAGAAATGATGTGGAATGGTCATCCACTGATCTCTTCTATTTGAGGGCGTGTTATGCCTCAAATAAACTACTAATGCCTCAAATAGTTTATTTTAGTTTATACTTATTAAGTAAATAAGTATGTTAATTAGTAAACAACATATTTATCAACTTTTTTCTTTCATCTCTCCTCTGCCTCTCTTAAGTAACTTATAATAAATAAAATAAAATAAAAAAAACTAATGTGATTAAGTAATTTTAAGTAAAAAAGGCTACTTATAACTAATCATAAACAAAAATTACTTATCTACTACTGTAACTTGGGCGAGGCCTGACTCCACTTGAGACAGAACGAGCCAATCCGACTCAGACATTATAGATGAGTCTGGTTTGATATAATGAGTCATCAGGAGCGAGTCAGGCTAATTCACTCTCGGGAGAGTTACAACTCGACCCGAGACCAGGCGAGTTTATTTGAGGTGAGAGACTTTTAACCATGGTTAGACCAGATCAGGTTCCTGTTGAGCCACGTTCAGTGAGATTTGAGTATCTTATTTAGAGCTGCTCATTATCTAAAGCCGAATACTTTCACTTTTGATTATTAGGGAAGGAAAAAAGCAACTTTTCTTTTCTCCTTTTTCTTTCTTAAAACTGGTGGGGCCATCCGGGATGGTCCGAATAATCCATCCACATCCCCCTCAAAATGGGGGATCGGTTAATTTTGCATTTCAAGGGACTACTAGCTAAAAAAAGAGGCTGGATCCACTATAAAGCTTTTTCCATTAAGCCTAACCGACACACCACGTGTGTGGTCCACCATTATGTGTGGATGAAATCCAATCCGTCCATCATGTGCACCTATCATTTTCTCCTTTATCCTAATATCGGGACGACCCAAAACATAGGTGGGCCACACCATTAAAACCATGCATTCTAAATCTCGTGGTGTGGTTCACTGAGTTTTGGAAGGATGCGGATTGCGTCCTACCTAGAGTTCTACGCGAACCGAGTTAGCTCGGTTAACTCTCTCGACTTGACTCTAAAAAGCTCAATTCGACTCGGTTTGAAACTGAGTTTGAACCATGTTGAGCTGATTTTGGAGCTCAAAAAAATTTTGAGCCGACGAGCTCAAATCGACTCAAATTGAACCTCAACTTGAATCAAACCAGTTCGGCGACTTGGTTATTTTGATATTGATGTTGCTCATCAAGTGTTTGATGAAATGACTCAACGAAGTGTCGGCTGATGGCAAGGAAAGTATGGATATGAAACAAATACCCTTGTATCTTGATTTTGATGTTGCCTACTGAGTGTTTGATGAAATACCTGTAAATTGCTCTCCTATTTTACATATCGTGAGAAATTGAAGGTGCACTCCATGTGTTTGAGAAAATGCTGCATAGGGTTGATCTTAGCTTGAACTGGACCGAGCTACTGACCGAATTGATCCGAACTTGCTAGTCAGGTTCGAGGATCGAGCCGAGTAGTAGATCGGTTCAACTCGTGTAGAGCTCAGGCCTACCCCTACCTGTCTCCAGCTGGGAACGGGCAGGAGCTTTGAGTGGCCACCGTGATGTATGGGTCTTATCCACGCTGTTCATCCATTTTTTCATATCATTTTAGAGTATAGGCCCAAAAATGAGGCAGATCCAATGCTCAAGTCGACCACACCACGGGAAGTAACAATGATAATGATTCCCACCGTTGAAACTTTTCTAGGTCCCACCGTTGATGTTCATTTACCATCCAACCTATTCATAAAGTTACATAGACCTAGATAAAACGAAAACACAAATATCAGCTCCATCCAAAACTTTTGTGACCCCCAAGAAGTTTTCAATGGCAAGAGTTTAATCCCCATTGTGTAGTCCACTTGACCCTTGGATCTGTCTCATTTTTGGGCCTATACCCTAAAATGATAGGAAAAATGGATGGACGGTGTGGATAAGACCCATAATCTGGTGGGCCTCATCTTCTGAATAAACTGAGCCCTATAAACAATCTGAAAAGGTTTTGATGGTGGGCATCGCAATCCTATTGCCCTCTGTGGCCCACTTGAGCTTTTTGAGCGGTCTAATTTTTGTGCCCCAAAGAAAACCTGAGGGGGCCCACATGATGGATGGATTGGATGTCATGCAGACACCACGCCGAACCCAAATATGGCCTTGTACATTGAGCTTAACCTATAAAGCTTTGTAGAGGATTTGACCTTTTAAAACAATATAATAATCAGAGGACGATGCACAACGAGACAATCAAGCGATTAGGATTGTTCCATTATTCTTGTGTAACCGAAGCACTAGATGGATACAGATTATCTGACCATGAAGTCAAATTGATGTAGAGCAGGTCGCGAACGCTTTCATATTCAAGATGGATCAAAGAAGGTCCGATCAGAGGCAGAAGTTATCAAGGCCGTTAGAACCTTAAAACAAGCATATCTCACAAACCAGAATGACTTACTCGACTTACCATATATGATTTTGGGGGTAGTACGAGCTACTTTAGCTAACTAACCTCGCATAGCCGGGTTACCCACGGGAAATTTTTAGTTTGATTGTAACTCTTCGTCCATTGGGCTTTAGGAGTTGTGTCCAACTGAAAAGTGCTTAGAATAATTAGTAGAATAATGTGGTTAAGCGACGGAGTAAACTTACTATAAACAGTAAATTTATTATTTATAGTAAGTTACCAATTTTTAGGAGTTTTAGTTATAGTTTGCTTTTGATTTCTCTCTTATTGCTCGATATTCCTATTTAAAGGGTTGTAAGCCCGTTTATTTTATTTATCAATCAATCAAATTTCAACATGAATTCCAAGTAGTTATCCTTGAGGAAGATGGTGCTCAACCTCACCACGTTCAACATTGCATCACAAATGGGCCACATGATGGATGGGCCAAGGGTGATGGACCTCAATACAACAAGTGGGACCCCGTACAGATAGGTCATTGTCTCAAAATCAGATTGATTGAACGATCTTAACATGAACCATAGACTAGTTTTGACTTCAGCCGTCCACTAAATGGCCACAAATCCACCACTTAGGAAATATGGTCAGTGTAATTTTAGGTTTACTGTCCATCTGAAATTGGAGCCACGATTTGGACGGTTTAGTTTGAATTAATCTTATGCCACGTGTACAATTTCTTATTGCATGCATATCAACCCTCAAACCCTTCCAGTGCACAAAAGTTTCTATCAAGTGAACGGTAATTATTTAACGGGGACTATTCTCATGGGTATGGTTTCTCTACAATCATCCATACTTACTGTGACCCACCAGATGGACGGTCAGATCTTTTAAATATTGAGCCACGTGGACGCGGGCCCTGTTTTAAATTCGACCTTGTTAATCTCTCAAAAAATTGCAGTGGCACCTTCCTTATTGTACACGTGTCATGTAATCTGAGACGCCTGAGGCCCACTGGAAGGATGGATTTAGCCGAATTGCACTGAAAATATGATCCTAGCCACCCGAAAGGATCAAATGGACGGTTAAAAACAGTAGTAAATGGTCGTCGACTAAAGGTCATGATTTTTTTATCAATCTGTTTAGATAAGGATATGACCAATCTAGAGTATTTCTCACTACTTGTGCGGTTCAGATTCATGGCACATCCCACGTGTACAGTAAGCGAGCCACGCAAATTCTGTTGCTATGGTATAATCCCACGCACCCTACCGTTTCTCTTTGAAGGTGGGTCACGTGAAATCAATGGGCTTTAATTGGCCACGTGATGTTACTGTTGGGAGACCCCGTCATTTAAGATGACTGATATTCGAATCCGCGCATGAAGAAACACCAAAAACAAACGCCCAATATCAGCCAACGCCATGCAGCATGTGTGAGAGATCCGGGACGTTCAAATGGTGGGGCCCATCATGAAATTCTCCTTAATCTAGAAATCTGGCTCATCCATTCATTAGAAGGGCTAATCACGTATGAAAAAGTGAATATTTAAAGAAAGCTACCAACGTTTTCTAATCAATCGTGCATGTGAGGCACACCTAACCCGTGGACCGGTCTGTTTTCCAGGTTGGATTACATTAATTGGTACACTGTCATGGTCTGGTTTGTTTGGCAGGGTTGTATATAGAATGAGATAACATTTGATGAACGTCCCAAGATCTTCCACACGTGCTAGAACAGGTGTGGACACCTAATCTGTGGACGGTCTGATTCTCAGGTTGGATTACATTAATTGAGATACCGTCCCAGCCTGATTTTCTCCTTAGGATTGCATTATAATGAGGTACCATCCGATGAATGTCCAGATTCTCCGACATGTGCATGGGCCTCCTTGATGGGTTTTTTGACCCGTCGTCGATCTGTCGTGAGCCTCGCTCGACCGGTCGAAGGCTGGTCTCGACCAGTCGTACGAGTCGAGCCGTGGAACGACTTAAAGTCCAGCTATTTTTCTCCAGGGTGCTCAACCGGTCGAGGGAGGTGCTCTACCGGTTGTGGGTGGCGCTCGATCGGTCGAAGGTTTGTCACGATCAGTCATAATTACACAGATTCGTTCCGCGATTTTGCGCGGATTTCATGTCGCAAGTCCTTTTGCAACTGGGATGCAGAAAGGAGTTTCCTAAAACTTTAAATACGAGTTCCTAGGGCCTTCTAGGTACAACAAGACGGTTTCCTAAAGCTTTACAAGGGATTTGCTAAAGGGTTTAGGGCTATCAAAGGTGAGAGAGAGAGAGAGAGAGAGAAAGCTTATAGAAGGGAGATTATGCTCGTGGAGGTTATCTACTGTGCAATCTATATCTCAGCGCTTATATGTCCTCGTAATCGGTGAGATCTCTCCGTTTTTCTTTGTTTCTCTTATTGTTTATCCACTCCTACGTGAGTGAAGAATGTCGTAACGTTCTACTTCATAGTGGATTGTTGATCTGGACGAGGTCCCATGGTTTTTACCTCTTTAAGAGTTTTCCACGTAAAAATCTCTTGTGTGGTGTATGATTGATGCATCGATTGTTTTCATTGCTTTATTATCCATAATTCTAGTTTGTTCTGGAGGGCTAGATCCTAAGGTTTTGTGCAAGACCCCCAACAAAGTGGTATCAGAGCCAGGTTCATTTAACAGGTAGGATCGGTTTTTAAATTATGGAAGGTGGCTTATCAAGGATGATCAGCCTCAATGGTTCTAACTGGACCATATGGAAGGCTAAGATGGAGGACTTGCTTTATTGCAAGGACCTATATTCTCCAATTTTAGGCATATTAGCAAAATCCAAGGATATGACTGATGATGATTGGAAGAAGATGGATCGAAAGGCGGTGGGGTTTATTAGATAATGGTTGAATGATTCTGTGTTCCACCATGTGTCTACAGATACCTCAGCCGCTAGCCTATAGTTGAAATTACAAGGGCTGTATGAGAGGAAGACAGCCGATAATAAGATTTTTTTGATAAGGCGGCTTGTGAATCTCAAGTTCAAAGATGGTGGTTCTATGGCCGAGCACATGAATGAGGTCAGTAATATAGTGAACCAACTCTCCTCTATGAAGATGGTTCTTGATAATGAATTACAGGCTTTGCTATTGCTTAGTTCATTGCCTGACAGTTGGGAGACATTGGTGGTGTCTCTAAGTAACTCCGTGCTAGACAGAAAGATATCCATGGAATAGGTAACTAGCTGTCTCTTTAATGAAGAGACAAGGAGGAAGTCTCAGGGGTCTACTCAGCAAGAGGCCTTTGTGACACAGGAACGAGAGAGAGGAAAGAATATGAAGGGTGGGAAGGCCCGATATAAATCAAGCGGCAAGTCGAGTAACAGAAAAGATGTTGATTGCTGGAATTGTGGCAAGAAGGGCCACTACAAGCATAAATATCATGGTAAGAAGAACGACAAGAAAGAAAAAGGGAAAGAAGATGAATCAGATTCCACTGCGGTCGCTTCAGATGACAACGTTGTAGTTATTCTTTCTGCAAATTATGATGTATGTCTCACGGCTACGAGTCAGGACACCGACTGGGTGATAGACTCAGGAGCTTCTTTTCATGTGACTCCACGCAGGGACTCTTCACAAGCTACAAGTCAGGTGACTATGGGACTGTGAAGATGGAAAATTCTGGCGTATCAAAAATCGTGGGAGTCGGTGATATTTGTGTGAAGACCGATGTGGGTTACACATTGGTTCTCAAGGATATAAGGCATATCCTAGACCTTCGCCTCAACTTGATGTCGATGGGAAGGTTGGATGATGATGGCTATGAAAGCCGGTTTGCTAGTGGGTGATGGAAGCTCATCAATGGTTCATTGATCATGGCCAAAGGAAAGAATTGTTGCACCCTTTACAGGGCAAGTATCAGTATGTGCAAGGGTGGGTTGAACGCAATGGAAGATTCAACTATTGACATGTGGCACAGGCGTCTAGGCCACATGAGTGAAAAGGGGCTTCAAGTACTAGTAAAGAAGCGGCTCTTTCCAGACGTGACAGGTACACCTCTCAAAACCTGTCTTAATTGTTTATCAGGGAAACAACATAGAGTTTCATTTATTAAATCTACTTCTCATGTTAATAAAGTGCATGCATTAGATTTGGTTTATTCTGATGTTTGTGGTCCTATGAGGACAAAAACCTTGGGTGGGGCATTGTATTTTGTTACTTTTATAGATGATGCATCTATGAAGGTTTGGGTTTATGCTTTGAAATCCAAGGACAAGGTCTTTAGTGTGTTTTCGAGAGAGAGACAGGTAGATCATTGAAGTACATCCGCACTGACAATGGTGGTGAATACATTAGCGACTTTCATGAGTACTTTAAGTCCCTGGGTATACGGCATGAACAGACGGTTCCCAAGACCCCCCAGAATAATGGTGTAGCTGAGCGAATGAATCGCACCATTGTTGAGAGAATCAAATGCATATTATCCCATGCAAAATTGCCCAAGACGTTCTGGGGAGAAGTAATGCACACGGCAGTGTATTTGATAAACAGGTCTCCATCAGCCCCATTGAATGGAGAAGTACCTGAGAAGGTGTGGACTGGACAAGATCCATCGTACAGTCATCTTAAGGTGTTTGGATGCAGGATATCCGTTCACGTACCAAAGAACGAGAGGTCCAAGCTCGAAATGAAGATCAGACAGTGTGTGTTCTTAGGGTACGGTGATAAAAAATTCGGTTACAGATTGTGGGATCCGACCGAGAAGAAGCTCGTCGGGAGCAGATATGTGGTTTTATTTGAAGATCAATGTATAGAAGACATTGGTAAGCCAGAGAAGAACCAGCCTAGTTCAGGTGAGCTAGAGGACATGAATCCGGTTACTCCTCCCGTAGTGCCTGATGACGGGGGAGTACGACAAGGTGCAGAGGATGAGGGAGTTCCTTCAGAAGATGGACCAGGGCAGCAGCCCCCACTTAATCCACCTGTTGAGCCACGTGTGAGGAGGTCATATAGGGACAGATAGCCATCTAAGAGGTACTCGCCATATGAATACATTATGCTGACTGATGGGGAAGAGCCAGAAGATTATTCGGAGGCCCTAGCCGACGAGCATAAGGGAGAATGGTTGAAAGTTATGCAAGAAGAGATGAAATCCTTGCATAAGAACCACACCTATGATATGGTGAAACTGCCTAAGGGCAAGAAAGCTCTGAGCAACAAGTGGGTGTTCAGAAAGAAGATTGAGCAGAAGAATTCACAAACGAGGTTTAAGGCTAGACTTGTGGTAAAAGGGTTTGGTCAGAGGAAAGGCATAGACTTCGAAGAGATATTCTCACCAGTGGTGAAGATGACATCCATACGGGTGTTGCTTGGGTTGGAAGCTAGCATGGATCTGGAGATAGAGCAGTTAGATGTTAAAACTGCATTTCTCCATGGTGACATGGAAGAAGAGATCTACATGCACCAACCAGAGGGGTTCGAAGTCAAGGGCAAAGAGCATATGGTATGTAGACTGAGGAAGAGCTTGTACGGGCTAAAACAAACTCCACGGCAATGGTACAAGATGTTTGATCGTTCATGTTACAGCATGGGTATGATAGAACGGAGTCGGACCATTATGTGTTCACGCGTAAGTTCTCAGATGGTGATTTCTTAGTTATGCTCTTATACGTTGATGACATGCTCATCATGGAAAAAGACATCAAGAAGATCGACAGGCTGAAACAAGAGTTGGGTAAGTCTTTTGTTATGAAAGACTTAGGCCTGGCTAAACAGATCCTAGGAATGGAGATAACCTGTGACAAAAGCAGCAAGAAACTTTGGCCGTCACAAGAGCAGTATATTGAGAAAGTCCTGGAGCGGTTCAATATAAATGCAGTGAAGCCGGTCAGTACTCCACTGAATGGTCACTTCAAATTGAGCGACAGGCAGTGTCCTAATACGAAGACAGAGGTGGATGAGATGCAGAAGATACCCTACGCGTCAGCTGTAGGAAGTTTGATGTATGCTATGGTATGTACACGCCCAGACATAGCATATGCGGTTGGTGTTGTCAGCCGGTATCTTGCCAATCTTGGCAAAGAGCATTGGGCAATGGTAAAATGGATACTGCAGTATCTAAGAGGCTCATCCAGGTTGAGCCTATGCTATGGTGACAGTAAACCTATGTTAAAGGGCTACACAGATGCAGATATGGTAGACGACGTAGACTCCAGGAAGTCTACCTCGGAGTTCATGTTCACGTTTGTAGGGGGAGCAGTTTCCTGGCAGAGCAAGCTATAGAAGGTCGTAGCGTTGTCGACGACAGAGAATGAGTACATTGCAGTCACAGAGGCATGTAGAGAGATGCTTTGGATGAAGAGGTTCCTACAGGAACTTAGCCTAAAACAGAAGGAGCATGTGGTCTATTGCGATAGTCAAAGTGCTATACACTTGAGTAAGAATCCGAGTCAGCATTCTAAGTCGAAGCACATAGAGATACGGTATCACTAGATTAGAGATACTTTGGAACATGAGGTATTACATCTTGAGAAGGTATTACAGCTTGAGAAGGTTCACATGGACGATAATGGGTTAGACATGATGACCAAGACTTTGTTCAAGGGTAAGTTTGAGGTTTGTAAAAATCTGTCTGGCTTGAAGAAGGTGAATCCCTCCTGGGTCAAAAAGGGAGAGATTTGATGGGTTTTTTGACCCATCGTCCATTGGTCGTGACCCTCGCTCGACTGGTCGAAGGCAGGTCTCGACCAGTCGTAAGAGTCGAGCTGTGGCACGACTCAAAGTCCAGCGACTTGGGCTATTTTTCTCTGGAGTGCTCGACCGGTCGTGGGTGGCGTTCGACCGGTCGAAGGTTCGTCACAACCAGTTGTAATTATACAGATTCGTTCCGCAATTTTGTGCGGATTTCGTGTCGCAAGTCCTTTCACAACTGGGATGTGGAAAGGAGTTTCCTAAAACTTTAAATAGGAGTTCTTAGGGCTTTCTAGGTACAACAAGTGGGTTTTCTAAAGCTTTACAAGGGATTTACTAAAGGGTTTAGGGCTATTAAAGGTGAGAGAGAGAGGGAGGAAAAGAGAGAGGAAGCTTATAGAAGGGAGATTATGCTCATGGAGGTTATCTATTGTGCAATCTATATCTCAGTGCTTCTATGTCCTCGTAATCGGTGAGATCTCTCCGTTTTTCTTTGTTTCTCTTATTGTTTATCCACTCCTACGTTGCTTCATAATGGATTGTTGATCTGGATGAGGTCCTGTGGTCTTTACCTCTTTGAGGGTTTTCCACGTAAAAATTTCTTGTGTGGTGTGTGATTGATGCATTGATTGTTTTCATTGCTTTATTATCCATAATTTTAGTTTGTTCTGGAGGGCTAGATCCTAAGGTTTTGTGCAAGGCCCCCAACACACCCAACAATAGTACAGGTCGTTTTATAGATTTTACATTCGGGTACCTATTTTAAAATGTTTTCATTAAACTACATCCTTAATCCCAGTAATTCTCAAATGAGTGCTCCAGTGCTAAGAAAAGGAGTCTGCGGCTCGTGAGGGCCCCCTATTGTGTATAGAATTCACCTGGCCAGTAGGCGCATCACAAGGCCTAGGTAACACTCACTCTCCAAGAGTCTTTGTATGGCCCATATAAATCATAGACCGTTAGATTATTGGGCCTCAAGCCTAAAATTTGGTTATTTCTATTCCAACTATTTTTCACTTGAATCACAAGCTAACCTAATATTTTAGCCATATATATAACGAGGGAATACATATCTAATGGTGAGAGTAGATTTCACATTCACATTATGGTGGGGCCATAAAAAATCAAGGGACATGTACTGCTTGTTGGGGGACTACAGAAGCACACATAGATGAATCGAATAATCAAATCGCACCAAGCAAGCACAATGCAAACACACTGATTTTAATGTGGAAATACTATTACGGGGAAAAATCATGGCACAAAGTGACATATAATCACTATGAAAGCATAAATTACAAGAGTTTAGAGAATAGCCAATCCAAACAAACCTCGATCTGAACAACTTCGAATCAACCCCAAGCTATACCCTTGAAACCCTAGGAAAGAACTGGATGAGCTCTATTATATACCACAATCCCAATTATACTCTTATATATATATATATATATATATATATATATATATATATATATATATATATATATATATATATATCCTTAGGAGGAATCACAATCAAAATTGGAAACAAAATCCCTCAAATTCGCAACTTTGCGTAACTTTACGATACGCTTGATGACACCTTTGAGAAGACTTTGTTGTCATCGACAGATCGTCGATGACATCGAACCTACTTCGATGGCATAGAAAAAACACCAAAACAGTCCAAAGACAAAACATGGAAATTTTGGAATCTTCGATTGCACTTCAATGGTCTCGAAGACATCGAAACTAAGTTTGATGGCATCGAAAAGACACCCAAATAGTCTAGCAACCAACTGGTGAGATTTCAAAAATTCTCTATGGGATCGAGCAATTGTTCGATGGCATTGAACAGTGCTCGATAGCATTGAATGGTCTGTCGATGACATCGACAAGCCCTGTTTCTGAATTGATTTAAGTCATAAAAAATAACAATCTCCACCATATCTTCAATCATCAATCATGTAACTTCTTGTCCTCTTCTCTCATTTCTGTCTTGCATCATAGCCCCGTCATTACTTCTCGTGCACATTTCATCCTTCTTTTACACCTTCGTCAAGCCCAGAGAAGTTGCACAAAACTTGAACTTCTCTGCAGGAACCACCTTGGTGAGCATGTCAACTGGATTCATGCTGGTGTGAATCTTCTTCAGAGTCACGCCTCATTCATCAAGCACCAGTCGGATAAAACTGTAACGAACATCAATATGTTTAGTACGTGAGTGATAAATAGAAATTTTAGCCAAATTGATAACGCTCTCACTTCATGATTAACTGACACGACCTTACACTGAAGCTCCAATTGATTTATCATGTCTCTCAACCAAACACTTTCCTTGAATGCATCTGTTACTATCATATATTCAGCTTCGGTTGTAGAAAAAGTCACCACCGACTAAAGCTTCGACATCCAACTAATTGCTCAACCCGTTAGTACAAACAAATAATTTGAAGCTGACTTTCTATAGTCCACACTGCCTGCATAATTTGAATCAACATACCCTACTAATTTAGCCTCTATCGTTTTAAAAGTTAAGATGTAGTCTTTCGTACATCGAATGTATCAAAGTAGTTATTTCACCGTTTCTCAGTGTTGCTTTCCGGAGTGAGACATATATCTGCTCATAATACCGACCTCTTGTAAAACATCCAGTCTAGTATAGACTATAGCATACATCAAAATGTCCACTACATTCAAATAAGGAACATGAGACATATTGTGTTTTTCTTCATTTGTTTTAGGACATTGTTCTGAAGATAGCCTGAAGTAAGCCGTGCGGGGAACGCTAACTATTTTTGCCTCGTTCAACCCATACTTGATCAATACTTTCTCAAGGTATTCTATCCGTGATAATCAAAGCCCTCTCCTCTTCCTGTCTCTGTGAATATTTGTGCCAAGAAGCCTCTTTGCAACCCCTAAATCTTTCATCTCGAATGTCCTTGATAACCGAGTCTTCAATACATCGATTTCAGACATGTTGTGACTGGCGATCAATATATCATCAATATACAATACTGAGATGATGAATTTTCCATCAGTTAGTGTAACGCTCCGAAAATCGGGGGTCGAGCAAAGCTCAACTCCCGAGTTCTAACGCATCACTTATGCAACATAGATAATGATGTTTAAATGTTGTCCATATTAATGCCTTAAACATGAGTGAGATTACACTAAACAACATATCATACTCCAGAGTTAATGTAATTAAGCAAGCGGAAGACTAAGATAGGTATATAAAGTATATGTACGGGTTTCATAACCTCAAGAGTATGATCATGTAGCCGGGCTGAATATATATATATATATATATATATATATATATATTATTTCAAAATACATGAAATACTAAAATGTAAATATTCAACTAATCCACTATCCCTGTAATTTCATCGAGGCAGCGCGAGGTCTACATAGACCTACTTAAGAGCTGCACGTAAGAGTACTCATCCTCGTCAATGAAATCTAGCCTCATCGCAAAAGCCTCGTCGTAACCTGCATCTAAATAAGAGTCTGGTTGATGTTTTAAAACACTGTCCCAGAGTGGGAGTGAGTGATCAACTCAGTAGTAGTATAAGGTAGAGGTTAACATATTATCAATTCAGTCAAGCAGTACAACAATCATATCCTAAGTACTCTTATTAATGCGGGAATGGTATGCTGTAATGATGTATGCCCTCTCTTGCACTCCCTCAGCGACTTCATCTCACGGTCGTGCATGGCAAATTCCCTAAAAGTGCGCTTCCTCGCCAAAGCATATGCAATGCGGTGCATGGTCGTGTTAGCCAAGTAATTTATTAGGTTTATTCATACAGCAGATTCGGGAAGCTAAAGTACCTTCCTTTTTATCATTTACCCAAGCAAGGATATATCTAGGGTCATCAATCCTAGTTATTCACATACGATAGGCAAGTTGTAGGGCATCACTTCTGATGAAAACAGTGGATAGGCAAGTTCAAGAGTTTACACTCAAGGTCACTACGGGGAGGCTCGTCACCTCAGCGTAGGCCTAATTTATACTCGAGGTCATTACGGGAGGCTCGTCACCTGAACGTAGGCTGACAGCTCGAATACGATGTCCCATACACCACCATATTCGGCTCACAAGTTTGGGTTGCTCACTGGTCACTACGGGGAGGCTCATCACCCCAGCGTAGGCCGATATCTCAACCACGGTGTTCCATATACCACCATGTCCAGCTCATGAGTCTTAGCGGATCTTGGTACTATGGTTGAAACGGGTTTTACATTGGTAAGTGGTACCTTAGATTCAAGTAGTAGTGTCCATACATGGTAAACACACAATAGGCCAATCGGGTAATTTGACAAGTTCGATTAGTAGGAGTGCACGTTGAATTAATTGACATGGAGCGCATAAGTACTCCACATGGCCTAACCACTGCCGACACTCACCGTACAGCTCGGATTCACCGAACGTATCCATTGTGGTGAGACTAATTCGGTCACTCGATTTGGAACCGTTATCAATTGCCTGGACTACGTAGTAGTCCCATTCGCACTCAATTTCAATTGGTAATCACATGTGATAGTCATAGCAACATTTAATAACCAATTTAAATATAATTCTTATTTAAGCATTTTAACAAACATATTGAACATGTCATCATACATAAGCATTTCATCCATAAATCACGTAGTAACAAGATAGGTTACATAAAGGAAACTGTAACTATAGATAAGGTGATTGAGAATCCTATCTCAACACCCTTATTAAATGAAATTCCTCAAATAATTTCTCATTCAAACATTTTATCAAATACTTAGCCTACACATTACTACATACAGGAACCATCATAGTTATAGCATATATTATAGCAAATCCCTTCATAAGGGAGTTGTCATACATATAACAAACATGTATTCAAGATTAAAAGTCGTGGCAAGTACAAATCATAATTGTAATTTCATTCAAACATTTCAACAAACACTTGGAATGCATAATATATTCACATAGTTCATACACATATAATTCATCGAATACATCGTAACTAACATCATATGGTGGCAAACAAGTCAGACATAAATCATTAGCTGACATTGAAAGCCTTGAAAACAATAACTTAAACGTTTATAGTCTGCACCTTTTGTCGGTACGCCCGTTACGAACTTAGTTCGTACATTACGTTCCCGAATACGGAACAACGGGTACCTATACATTGAAATAGGTTAGCTATTTCTTAGATTCTTCTATTTGGATTCTTAAAACAAGATTAGGGTTAGGATTTCTTATCCAAATCGAAGTTAGAATCGATGGTGGGGTGGCGATTCAATACGGGGTGCAGTGGGAGTAAATCCCAGCAACTATCTACTGATCTCTCTCCGCTCCACCCTCTTTTCTCATCTTTTCTCTCTTCTCTCTCCTAGGGTTAGAGAAATTCGTACGGAATGAGAGAGGGGTGGTTTAAGGTCTTTAAATAGGATCAAAAGTGATGTCATGGCCCTAGGGCCATAGTATACTTAGAGTATAGCCAAAAGGTGCCTGTTTTTTTACAAACGGGGCCCTTAGGAAGGTCGATTTCTCGCATAAGTCATGGAGCAAGTTCCCTGACATTGGATCTATACCAGGACTGTGTTTATGGTGTGATCCGACAAACTGATCGACCGTGAAGGACCTGCATCAGATCAACGGTCGTCGTTACTCAATCGGGCCCACAAGTATACTAATAGGTGCAGGGAAATTTCCTGATCCATGGGTATAGTTGGGTCAGAATCTGACAGTCTGAAGTCTTCAATTTCGCCCGCAAGTGAACGGTCTAATTCATTTAAGTTTGAGTTCATTTTTTTAAAGATATTCGCGTTTCTCACACACTTTACTCAGGGCTCTAGTTGTGTGTTTCTGTATATTATTTCGGCTCGAATCCCACGATGATTGTCAAGCCCAATAAGGCGGTCATGACCTTATAGTTTCGCAGTCATCAAACTTTCGATGCACGGTACAGGTCCGATACGGAGTTTCAATGTACACTCGAGAGCAACTGGGTTTTGAGATTGCTCATAGGTTTTTAAGTAATGTTGAGTTAGTGATTTTAATAGTTTTGGGTCTTTCAGTTCGTATAGATAGTGGTTCAAGCTAATCCACCGAATTTAGTTTAGTACTTAATTAAACTTCACCTAAATTCTACAGAATTCGGTCTTTAAGGATTTCTGCCTAAGGTGGTACTCGGGTCTTTGTACGGATTTTTTCGAAACGTTACAGTTTGTTTCTTGTAATAGACATAGTGATAGTACTCACTCCGAGTAAACTTCTGATTCAACATAAAAGAATCAAACTTTTTATACCACTGCCTAAGTGACTGTCTTAGGCCGTACAATAACTGTTTTAATCTACAAACCTTATTCTCTACCCCTTGTACTTTGTAACTTCGTAACCCTCTCGTTGCTTTATATAGATCTGCTCTTCCAATTCCCCATGCAGGAATGCAATCTTCACGTCCATTTATTCCAGCTTAAGATTATATTGGGCAACCAGTGCCAACACAAATCTCATAGATACTTGTTTTTACAATCGGTATAATATCTATATGAAATCAATGTCTTTTTTCTCAACATAACCCTTCGCTAACAACCTTGCCTTATTATCTTGTTTCTTCTTGAAGATCCACTATCACCCGATCGCTTTTTGGCCAATGAGAAGCTCTACCAACTCTCACATCTCATTTTTATACAAAGAGTCCATCTCGTCGTCCATCGAAAATTTTCACTTTTTCAGCATCAGGCTCATCAAGGGCCTCCTGAAGAGTAGACAGATCCCCTCATCTGTAATGAGGTCATATACGATATTAGAGTCATCCTTGTATCTTACTGGCAACTTGTGATCTCGCGGTGGATTCCTTCTCACAGGTGGCTGCTCCACTTGCTCATGTACCTCTATCTGTGCATCTGTCTTTACCTGTGTAACATTTGTATCAACTTGAATGTCTACGACCAACATTTCTGGTTCTTTTTGCTCCTCCTGGTCATTCTTGCGGAATAGAGAGTCTTTGTTGAATTTGACGTTACGGCTAATGATGATTTTTCTTGTGATTAGGTTATACAACCTTTAGCCCTTCACAGTACCACTATAGACAACAAAGATGTACTTTTTGGCTCTTTGGTATAGCTTATCTTTATCAACTAATAGTACATGAGAGTACGCTTCACAACCAAACACTCACAGTCCTGAGTAGTCTATTCTTTGACCACTTCATACTTCATCTAGAATTTTGCAATCAATCACCATAGAAGGAGACCGATTCACCAAATAACAAGCCGTATTAACGGCCATAGTCCAAAGGTCCTTGCCCAACTCAGCATTACTAATCATGCATCGAGCCCTCTCTAAGAGAGTCCGATTCATTCGCTCAACCACACCATTTTGCTCAGGTGTATGATGCATTGCGTTGTGCGTTATGATCCATTCATCTTTATAGAATTGATTAAATTCGGTTGAAGTAAATTCACTGCTAATATCTGTCCTTATAACTTTCACCTTTCATCATATCTGTTTTTCTACCATGATCCTCTATTGTTTGAAATTCGTAAAAACCTTAGATTATTTTTAATAAAATAAACCCATACTTTCCTGGAGTAGTCATCAATGAATGGGACAATGCATGACGACCCTTCAGAGAAAATCACGGATGACACCCCTCATACATCATAATGCACGTAATCAAGCACACCCTTACATACATGTTTTTCAAATTTAAAAGATAGCCTAGATTGTTTACCATATATACAATGCTCACATATATTTAAATTAAAACTTTTATATTTTAGAATTAAATAACGATCAGAAAGTACCTTCATGCCCCTCTCGCTTATGTACCTAGGTATGCGTGCCACATATGTGCAAACATGGAATCCGCTACAGCCGTTGTAGCTTCACTTGTCGAAGTGCTCTCGATCAACCTATAAAAATTTATGTACCTCTGTGCTTTCATAACCATGAGAGCTCCTTTTGAAACTTTAAGGACCCCATCAAAACTGGTGAATCTACACACAATCGCCTCAAGTGCACCAAGAAAAATCAAACTCTTCTTCATATCAGGAACGTATCTTACCTTAGTTAAGGTATACTCCATCTCATCAAACATCTTGATGCGCACCGTACCAACAGGTACACCATTACATGCATTATCATTTTTCATAAATACCTAGCCACCATCGCACTCTTTGTAGCCGATGAACCAATTCTGATTAGCAGTCATGTAATATGATGCCCCTGTGTAAAAAATCCACCCGTCTCTTCGATTATCATATAAGTGTTCAATTATAGATACTGACAACACATCACTTCCGCTTGTTCCTTCATCAGATGTAGTAGTATTGGCATTCTTGGAAGAAACCTTTGAGTTCTCTTTTTCACTTTAGGAATTGTACAATTCTTCTACATGTGCCTTGACATCCCACAAGTCCAGTACTTTAACTTTCCACTGTCATTGCCTTTGGATTTGGATCTCAATCGAGAAGATCCCGTGTCTCACTCAGAATTATGACCCCTCGTAAGCAATGCATCAGTAAAGGCCCCTATGTTACCGTTTTTCTTTCTCATCGTCTTTCCCTAAAGGGTTGAGATGACGATATCAAAACTAAGAGATGATTTACTGGTACACAATGTGTCTTTAAAAGACTCGTACGAAGCCAGGAGTGAATCCAACAAGATACACGCCCGATCTTCATCCTTGACCAGTTCCTCCACATCCAGTAATTTGCATATCATCTTATTAAAGTTCCTGATGTGAGCCTTAACATCTCCTCCCTCTGTCATCTTAAACTTGAAGAACTACAACTTCAAGTGTAGGCGATTTCAATGGACTTCTTTGCATAAATTTCCTCTAACTTCGCCCACAAACTTGCTGCAGTTTTCTCCCTCATGACATTGTAAAGAACCTCATCCGTTAAGCATAATTGGATGGAGGTTTTAACTTCTTTATCTAGTTTGTTCCATTCATCGTCATCCATAGATTCTAGTTGCTTCTCAAGTACCTAATCATATCCTTGTTGAACTGATAAGCCAATCATTTTGACCTTCCATAATTCAAAATTGTTTTTTCCGGAGTACTTCTCAACATCATACTTAGGATTGGCAGCCACTGCTACTCACTTTCGGATTCAAACTTGTGCCCCAACGTTAGTTCTGATACCACTTGCTAGGGGATCACGAAAGTATACAGAGATGAATCAAGTGAAGTAATCCAATCGCACCAAGCAAAAATAATGCAAACGCAGTAATTTTAATGTGAAAAAAATCCTTACAGGAAAAAACCATTGCACGAAGCGACAGATAATCATTATGAAAGTAAAAAATTACAAGAGTTTAGAGAATACCCGATCCGAATAACCTCGAATCAACCCTAAGCTACACTCTCGAAACCCTATGAATGAATTGGAGAACTTCTATTATATACCACAATCTTGATTATACTCCTGTATATAGCATTAGGAAGAATCACAATCAAAATAAAAAACAAATCTGGCAAATCCGCAACTCCACGTAACTCTGCAATACGCTCAATGACACTTTTGATGAGACTTCGATGTCATCGACAGATCATCGATGGCATCGAAAAAACACCGAAACAATTCAGAGACAAAACATGAAAATTTTGAAATATTTGATTGCACTTCAATGGGTCTCGATGACATCGAATTTAAGTTTCGATGGCATCGAATAAACACTCAAATAGTCCGGTAACCAACTAGTGAAAATCTGAAAAATCTCGATGGGATCGAGCAATTGTTCAATGGCAACGAAGAATGCTCGATGACATCTAATGGTCTGTCCTATTTCTAAATTGATTTAAGACATAAAAAAACAACACCGTTCATACCCACCTTAGAATTTTGATGTGGCCCACCATGATAACTATGTGGGGATCCACTCATTTAGATGTGTAATCCTACATTAAGCATATGGCCAAAAAATTAGGATAACCTTTCATTTAGGTGGGCCACACTTAAGAAAACAGTTGAGAGAGACATCTTCACCATTGATGAGACTTCGATGTAATCGACAGATCATCGATGGCTATCATGAACCCAGAATAGTAGAATGTGCAACTAAACCATAAATAGAGCTAAGTTTTGAGCCTTGGGCATTTTATGAGTGCACATAAATATTACAGCGGTACCCACGAGAGCTGCCGACACTTTGCTTGCAGGTACTCTAATCTAAGGATATAATGAGGTAGGTTGTTAAAAACTTTCTGGAAAAGGGCCCAACAGTAAATTTTATATGAAGCATGTAGTCAATGAATAATTACCTTTCTGAAAAGATGCATGCGGTGATACACACTTTTATCAAAGTTAGTAATGCACCATTTATACAACACACGGATCATCCAAGCCTCCCTATATGAAGAAAGTCCACCCTTTGAATCTCTGGCCGTCCATTTGTAATCTTCAGGCCCTCCAGTCAATGGTTAGTATTGCTAACACGTGTGGCTATGAGGTCAAGGAATAGTACGTGGCACAGTCAGACGGTCACTTTTCTCAAAGCAAACATGCCCGCATAACACGTGCGTGCGAGATCTAATCCATTCATCAGTTGGTCCGACCTTGACATGTTTTACCAACAATATAATCTACTTCTATCAAATTTTTCAGAGGATATTTGTTTTTAGAAGTGTGGCCCACCTGAAAGTTGAATTAACTTGATTTTTGGGCTAGGGCATCAACATGGCAGTGCCATTCTAGTAGACGGATTAGATCTGGAACCTATCGATCCATGCTGGCACATGTGCAGCATGTATGTACGTGCGTTTAGAAAAGCTATTTCACAAAATTATCCAGATATTTATAATAAATTATTTTAAATCTTAACTAATTTATTATATATTTAGAAAAGCTCTTTTACAAAATTATCCAGATATTTATATTAAATTATTTAAAATATTAACTAATTTATTATATATTTATATATTAAAACTTTAAGTTAGTTATTAATTTATTATTATACTTATTATTATTATGATTTTAGTGGGACCTTCTCCATAATATTTGGAGAAAACCTCAAATTTAAAAAGTCCCCTATAAATTCACGGGCACTTAGGTCCAATGAACAGTTGAGGATAAATCCCATCTATTACGTACTGATTGTCGGCATGGACAAAAAAGGGGAAATGACAGACATCTGTCTTATATTTGAACGACTCTGATCATTTCCACCTCCAATCATATCTTTTGGGTGAATCGAATGTTTCAATTTCATGTTTTCATATTCTATAATTCATCTATATGAGTTATATAAGGAAAATTTCATGCAACGTGTGCTTGTGAGACCCACTAACACACGTGTGGCATTCACCTGTCTAGCAGGCTTGCTACACCATGAAAATGGGACACTGATAGAGGAGCAGGTGGATCCAATCAACAGGCAGGCTACTTATGTGAGTTTAAAAGTTTTTGGATGGATCCCTAATGTGGGGCCTACCATCATGTGCACCCGAATGTTTTCATTGGACCACAAAAGCACCATTAATCAAAAACTCTTTTGAGCCACACGTAGAGAACAATAGGAACAAAGGCACCCTCTATTGAAACCGTTCAAATTGTTCATAGAGCCCATCATGTTCTATTAGAGCTGGTCATCGAGTCAAGTCGGAGCAAGTTAGGGCTGACCCAACTCGGCTCAATTTTGAAATAAACCTGACGTGACCTCAATTCAACTTAGTACCGAGTCCAACATGCCTGACCCGATTTAAATTTGAGTATGGCCTGGACTATTCCGGACCAAGTCCAACGCGGCCACAAGTACCAAGTCGGTCAGTCAGCATAAAGTCCCTGTTCAGAACCTTCATGCACCTGTCGGAATTGCAGCCTCTTTAGGGCATCTCAGATCAGAAATGTCAAATTTGATTATTTTTATTTTTATTTTTATTTATTTATTTATTTTTATGTACGTGTTGGTTTCAGATGGAGTTGAGCCAGTACCAAGTTGAATTTTGGGTCGAGTCAAATTATTGGGTGATTCCAACTCAAATCGGTTCAAATTTGGATTGGACGAAATTTACTCACGTTAGAACGAGTCTGCCGAGTTGAATCATCCCTCGCCCAACACTATGTTCTATACATACCAGCTAATCTATTCAGAATATGCATTCTTGTGTAATAAATAAGCATCCAAACATCAAACCGTTATAAAACTCAAGTGGGCAACAACATACAGTCTTAATGGTTTTATATTAGATTTTATATGGTGTAGCCCACTTTAGTTTTGGATCAGGTGGATTTTTTTTTTTACCAAGTAGAACATTAGAGGTGGCACATGATGAACGGACGGGATGCCATTGAAAAATGAATTTGGGCCCACACGTTGATTAGTACCCTAAACCTATCCTAGAAACATTTGTACGGTAGATATCAATTTTTAAACCTTGGCTACACATTAATTTTAAAATCCACACGTGACGTTGATGCAATCGTAGGGTCATATTGATTATTGGATTTCAAAATGTAACTATGGAAAAAGAAAATATTTTTATTTTTTTCTGTGGATGTGATGTTTTTCGTGGATAACGACATCAAGTAATGCATTGAAGGTTTTTCTTTGTAAGGATTTCCATTAAAAAAAAAAAAATAGTGTTTTTTTCTTTTCTTTTCTACGGGAGACTAAATAATCTTCATTTTCACACCTCTTGTGAGACAATCATTACTTTTTGATCATTGACAGTTGCATATTTATTTAGAAATAATAAAAACTAAAACAAATAATCTTTTTAGGACTTTTTTTTTTTTTTTTTTTTTTTTTTTTTCAATTTTTCTTATTTACTATTTTCTTCTTGACATTTTCCTGTTTAAATTTATTTTTAAGTCCCATCAATCCAAACAAAATAGTCTAAATAGAATTGTCACAGTCAAAATTATAGTGTCACAATTGATCAATTAACGGACTTATTGGATGGTCAAAAAGAAAACAGGAAAAAGTAATTAATGATCTGAATACAAATAAATAAATGTCATAATTATTGGTTGAGATCTCACCATCCATCTTATTTCAGCATTATGACTTATGTAGAGAGCTTTCCTCCTGAATGAACCTACACCTTAAATTCTGAATGCATATGTATGAGCCATATCAAAGCTGCTTACCACATCTCAAATCAAGCCAACATGATTATGAGGTGGGTCATACATGTAATTATTCAAACTAAATGTACATCTTCGACCTACTTGATGATCACATCATCCTGATTTTAAGAGTGGAATCTCATGGATTGTCCTCTTGTCATGGTATGAAGACTATTGGGTGCATTGTACTATATGTGTTTTATTCAAGTTGTTCATCTATTTTTATAGATCATTTAAAAAATGAGCTTAAAATGAAAGCATATCCAAATCTCAAGTGAACCAGGCCACAAAAAACTTAGGCTTTATAGTGATTTTATTTGCCATCCAACTTACCTGCGGTGGGATTTCACCACCTATGGATACTCGAACCCTTTGACCAGGTGTTGAAACTCCTACGAGTCTACCACCGAAGCAAGAGCAAAGACTTGGTGGTGAACGCCACAGGTGGTGAAATTCCACTGCGGGCCAGCGGAAACTTGCCAATAGAGTCACACAAGCTTGGATGAAGGAAAAAAAAGAAAACCAAATAGCTTGATATATAACTTTTTTAATCTTTAAAACGTTTTCAACCATATTCAATTCTCACTATTTCTTGTAACGTAATCCACTTGAGTTTTTAATATACTTTAATTTTGTTCTTATTATCTAGTATAAGTGAAAAAAAAAAGAGATAGATGACATGTATAAATACATACATGATAGTCAGCTCCATGTAGCTTTCGTAACATGGTTAAGGGTAGTAAGTGCCATGCTGGATAATTTTTTATTTTTTTATTTTTTATTTTATTCTATACACATGTACTCACACCTCTACGCACACCCACGCAGTCAATAGGCCAAACGCAATCATGACCGTTCGATTAACACAATCTGAGTGACTGACGAACGGTAGGCACGGTGATATTGGAGGAACCTCGTGGGGTACGTACCTTCGTTGAGTGCGAAAACGAAACCGGATGCTAGCAGGCGGGCCTATCGAGGGAAATTAGACCACGTGCTACTTTGATGATGTGGGACCCACTCCTGAAATGTAGGATCCTCTCTCTCTTCGAAGAGCAGCTGCCGTTGGATGGGGAGTCGGATGGGGCGGTGACCCCCTCCATTACCCAAATAACAGTTAAAAAGCTCTGTGGCCCACAACGGTATATGTGTTATATCCACGCCGTCCATTCATTTTGTCAGCTCATTTGTAGTCCACTTGACCTTTGGATCTGCTCTATTTTCTCACTCGTGTCTGAAATTAGCTTAAAAAATAGATGGACGGTGTGGATAAAACACATGCATCATAGTGGGGCGACAGGAGCTTTTCCACCACCGACTTGGGCGGTGGAGGATCGCTACCCAATCTCAGGTAGACGGCACGGGTTTATGTTAGACGAGTAGAGCCGGTAGAACAGGAGGCACAATACACTTGCTACGAAGATTTCTCAATCTAGAATGTTCATTTAGTTTCAATTACTCTGGATGGAAAAATAGTTCAAAATACAAATTGATTGGATGATCCTAGCCATCCAATTAGAGTCCTTCGAAGTGACAATAGAAACGAAAAATAGTCAAATGTCAGCATTCAGTGAAAGGAGGTGAAGAAAAATGATGTCTATGATTAGTTGCCTTATGTGAATTTTAAAATATGAGCCATCTATAGTAAATTCCACTAGATGGACGGTCCCGATAGATACATCTCCCTGCCAAATGTACAGTGAAGAAAGAGGTCTACCATATTCTGATTCTACCGGTTCTATCTTATCATCTCACCCAATAGAGGTTTCGTGCGCTCTAACCTTTGTCCCACTTATTCAGCCGTGGCCCAACATAGTCCGCAGGCTACCGAACACGGCCGCGAGTACCTTACAGTGGTCCCATACACGGTAGATTCGACTTCCCAGATAGTACAAGGAGAGGATAGATAAATGATTCGAACGGTTGATATTGTGGCCTAACTTTGAATAGTTTATAATCAAAATTCTCCCAGTCAATATCCTAAAATATCGGGAATGAAAACGCATCAGCGGTTCCATTCAAATAATAACTCTCATCAAGTATAAAATCTTCTGAAATTTAAATCTTTTGTATATCATTCATCCAAGGTGAGTTACATCCTACCAACGGTTTAGATCATTTCGATCAATGGCCCCACTTGTAAAAACTGAAAGCAAGAACGTGCCGTACAGTCCGGTTCGCAAATTCCGTACGCGGGTGAAAATCCTACAATTTACACGCAGTCACACCTGCAAACTTGCCATACGTGTGAAAGATCCGATATCTCCTTCCGGTAGGATGTAGTATTTAGACTTTCTGGCCTAAAATCAGACCATGTTCACCCTCAAGGTGGGCCACGGCAGACAAGAGAAAATGGACGGCCAGGTTTTGTAGTTTGTGCAGTGTGCTCCACCAGAGTATTAAAGCAGCCTATATTTTGAGTAAGAAGATCTGGGCATTGTTCCCAATCAGATGGGAATCTCATATTTATTACACGTGTGATCTATTGACACGTGTACTAGTGCATTGTAGTGCTCCACACGCGTGTGTAATTAGTACAACTCCTTTGAGTTGAAAATGATTGCAATAGACTTTCACTTACGTATTGCTCGGCTTTTCTGGAAGCTCAATACGCGCACCCTCACACATTTAAAAATATTTTATTAATTAAATAATAATAAAAATAAAAAAGAATATCAGGTCTTTATCAAGCGTGCGATACTCACGGCCCATGCGCCTACACTGTCTTCTGCGGATCTACGAAAAGCCCGAGATACGGTAATATACAATACACCGTATCCAGTGGGAATGGATGCCGACGTGAGATAACGCCCATGGAACGGAATCGTCTACAACACCTGCGTACAACACCCAAGCTCTGCGGGGCCCACAATATTGTATATGTGAATCCATTCCGTCCATCACGTGAGAACCTTTGTTTTCACCGTGAATATAAAATATTATCAACAAAATTTTAGAGACCCCACACATTGGAAAAATGTGAAATTACCGATAAGAAATCTAATTTCATACGGTGTGACCTGGATAATTTTAGATTAGGATAATTTTTGTCAATTATCTTCATATTTATGATTCACACACAATTAAAGGGTTAGATGAAAGATAAAAAGCATTATGGTCCACATAGAAACCTATGGTTAGCGTCCAATCACCATTTTCTCGAAATGTGTTGTCCACCTGAGTTTTGTATTTATCTGAATTTTAGTCCCACGCCATAGAATTGATAATATTACCTTATGAACGGAGTGGATTTTGGATAGACTATATGATGGATCCACATAGATTTATTGTTGTATGGGCTGCGTGAAACAGGTGTCGTAGACGATTCCGGTCCAACGCTCGCCGCGCTCGTGACCTACTGACTCCTCGCTAGGCGAGCCGTTGCCGAGGAATCGAGGCGAGGAATTCCGAGACTGGAAACGCCTGTCGCTGATAGTTAACGCGCGTGAGTTTGAGGATTCTCGTCGTCGTGCCAACGCGGTGCACGTACCAAATCCAGTACATCCATCAGGTGGGCCCCACTTTCCACGGAAAAGACCGTATAAAGCATGAATGTACGGCTGTTGGGTGAGGGATTTTGACGGTCTGGATTGTCTTACAACCATGCCATTGGTACGCGTGAAGAGTCACTGTCTAGTCCTCAGTATACGGCCACGCGTGTACTTTATCCACTTTGTTGATACACGTTGCTTACCCTGATGAATGGTCCAGCCAGTTCAGGTGGGCCCCACTTGACACGTGTGGGGAGAGTGGAAAGTGGTATTCTTACACCATGTGCATTCGCGAGGAAACACGACACGTGTCGCGCTTAAGACTCCAGGTGGAAGCCAACTGCCGGCTCATTTCCTAGCCTCGAAGCTGAGGCCAATCTCCAAGCTTTGCGATAGAATAAGAGATGTGGGGCCAATCTCACCATATCTCTACACGTGCCACATATCCATTTGATTTCAACCGTTGATCATACTCAACTCCATGTGAGACATCCAATTCTCTCAAAAAATGGGCCGCATCATCAAAGACCAACCCACTTCACCGTAAGGGCCACCTCTATGTTGAATTAGACCGTTGGTGACCATTGATTCTACGGTGTGGCCCACCTGAAGAAAACTATCTTGGATTCCGGACCTAAGTGATGGTCATCATGTGGTCCGCCTTTTCCATGGCTAGGATGCCCTACAAAGGTGATGTGACTCCCTTTAGGGGCCTTTAGCCAAGAGAAGAAAAGAGCTCCCTAGCTGCCTTTGCGTGAGTGCACGAGCTAATGTGGCACTCGTGTGAAAGATCCAAGACGTCAATTACGTGAATCAGAAGGTTAAATTCCTCTGTCGAAAATCAGGCCATCACCTTATCAAGTGGGCTGCATTTTTATAAATTAAACGAACGGTTAAAAGCTTTCGAGCAACGGACTGCATGCTCCCACCATATAAGCTGAAATAGCCCGACTTTTAGCCCAGTCCATCTCTAAGATCCATCTCTCCTGATGAAAGGCTGGGATCTCTCACAAGTATGCCACATCAGCACGTGTGAGTACACTTCAACGGAAAAACCACTTCGCAGAGCCCGAAGTAGAATGCTCATTTTAGGCGCTCAACATACTCAAGCGACAAAAGCAAAAAGCGAAGCACGTGCAACTTGGCACACATGTGAGGGATCCAGGACGTTCATGAACTATTTTCGAGGTTGGTTTGAGTTATGTATCCGAAAACTCAAATGGATCATTCATCAGATAAAGCACGCATGCGTCTTGAATGTAGAACGTTGGTTATCATTTATCTAACCGTCCATTTCATACCATAGATCACGTAATATAAAAAAAAATATAAATTTTAAGGATAAAGAATATAAAATATGTAAACAAATATTAACGTTCCGGATCTCTAACACGTTTTACAATTCCCGTACGTGCTGCGTCTGTGTTAGGCGCTTGTAGATAGAGCGTCTGCGTTAACTATTCGAAGTCAAACGAACTTGATTAAAATGTCGAAAATACCCTTCTATTTACGGAGAAACTAGTAAAAGCAGTCATTAAAGGCTTAGCAGTGCGAAATTTCGGTGGAGCTCCTATCCCGAAAGGCTCAGGAAGTGTAAATAATTAAAATTTCCTCTGTCGCGATTGAGATTTCAGTGTGTATCTCTACCCAATGGAGCCCAGATACTATGTCAAAATATGATCAGAACCGTTCATTTATGGATTATATGATACAAATATTGGTTAAAGAAATTAAAACTGATACGTGATTTTTTTCATCAGTATCTGTAAAGGAATTATTTTTTGGCTCGTATTCAACTTTTACACCATAAAAATGAATATTTTCAACAAAATTTCACATAAAATAATATATTATATTATTAGAAAGAATATGGAAGGTTCAGATCATTGGAAAATCTAACAATGTATTCTCCAATGGATGGAGACATACTCAAATTTTACCTCGCAACGGAGGAGAAGCAAACTCCAGCTGGCAATCTCCCTCTTTCAGCTTCTATACGCGCCGGTGAAAGAGGCGAAGGAAATAGTGCGAGTGGATTAGGTGTTACCGGGTAACAGCTTAGTGGGTGCTACCCTTACTGTGGGGCCCACCTTGATGGTTTCTAAAATATCCATTCCGTCCATCATTTTATAAATAAAATTATAGGACGTAAAACCAAAATTTGAGAAGATCCAAATCTAAAGTGAACCACAAAACAGGAAATATTTTTGGCTGAGTGTAGCACCATTAAAAATTCTAAAGGGTGCATAGTAAGATTTTATTAATTTATTTTCCATCCAATCTGTTGATAATATCAATAGGAAATTAATTATGATAAAATAAAAGTATTAGCTCGATCCAAAACTTTTGTAACCCACAAAATGTTTCTAGTTGTCATTCATCACTGTTTCTATTTGTATGATCTGCTTAAAAAATTTTTCATCTTAATTTTCGGATATCTTACTAAAATGATATTTAAAAACAGATTGACGGTATGGATATACAATAAATATAACAAGATGGGCCTCACACAGTTAGGGTAACACCTACTAAGGTGTTTCCCGGGTAACTACTAATCCGCTCCCGGAAATAGCTATCCAACGTGGCAACGTCTCCGTCAATCACGCCGTTAAAAAAATACGTGGCATTTCCACGTCAGACGTGGCCCGCGTATCGAAGATAAACAGGGGAGAAAGTCCTGAGATCTAAAGACGAGAGAAAGAGAGAGAGGGAGCGCAAGCACGAATAATGGCTACTCCCTCTTCCTAAAAAAAGCGGTTTTCAGTTCGAAGCGGTATTTCGAATAGCGGTTTTACTCGAGCCGAGAGCAGTTTCTTTGCATTTCAAGAACAACGCCATTTGTACGGACACGAGGAGAGAGGGAGAGGGGTTTTACTGGCAAGCCGGCAGTGCTGCTGAGCGGTTTAGCGAATGAGCGGTTTTCTTTAAGCGGTTTTTTCTGTATTCGGGGAAGAGAAGTGGTTTTGGGCTGAGGAAGGAAGAAAGCCGGGAGAAGATGATACCGAGAAAACCGGTCTTGCTTTTGCTCGTTTTTACAGTTCTTGCCCCTCTCGTTTTATACACAGACAGGCTCGGAAGCTTCTCGAATTCCAGTAGTAAGTTTCGAAAATCCAAAACAGAACTGAAAATCTCGAGAAACTTTAGAATTTCTTGTGTTTTTTTGCAGGTTTTCTTTTTGATAACTCGATCGATCTTTCTTTTCTTGAACGAAAGAAGAAAATGCCGAAAATTCTGTGAATTTCAACGATAATTTTTCTGAGTTTTTGGACAATTTGGCTGATTGGTTTTCTTTTCCGTTTACTTTCTGCAGGTGAGAACGAATTTCTTGATGATGCTTCGACTCTCGTAAGTCTTTGGTTTTGAATCCTCCTAGTCGCATTTTTTCTGTAACCGATTTCATGGAAAGCTCATCTTTTTTTCTTCTTTTGTTTTCAGAATTTTGGCGGTGAGATTGGGAAATTGAATGTACTTCCTCAGGTGATTATTATTATTTTTTTCATGTTTCATTTTTAGGAATTATCTGATTTTTTTTTGACACTGGTATGCAATTTTCAGAAATTTATTTTATTTTTATAATTTTTGGAAAATAGGAATCATCAAATGTGTTGAAAGAACCAGTCGGAATCGTTTATTCTGAGAAGTCCGCCGACTCTGCTTCGAATTCAGATGAATTGGATTCTGACGAAGTGATGGAAGGTGGGTTTTTTTTTTTTTTGGTAAATTTTCAGCTTCAGAACTGTTCTTTGCTTCCATAATTACGGAGCTGACATTGAGGAATTCTTCATTATTCTGTTGTTTTCATGAACTGTGTCTGATGCATGATGTGATTATAGAACTGCCACTGTTGAAATCTTCATGATTCTTTGTTTACCAAATTGCCATTCGTGAAGTTTTGGTGATTCCTTAGTTTTTGCTGGATAGCCATTGGGAAATTTTTTATGATTCCTTTGGATTTTATTGCTGAACTCTCTGTCTACAGAATTGCCACCGGGGAAATCTACAGAGCATACGAGCAGAGTATTATCGGCAACTGATGAACAGGATCTATCTGGAGAAAAGAATGTCATTGAGCAAGTAACGGATGAGGTTCATGAAGAGAATGAGAGCAGTGGATTACAGAAACAAAACACGAATGTGGAAAATGGAAGTGAAGGGGGTGAAGATACAAAGAAGGAAGAGAAACAAAGCTTGTCTCAGCAGATGCCTGAAACCCGCTCGGAGAAACAGGTGATTCTCTCTCTCTCTCTCTCTCTCTCTCTCTCTCTCTCTCTCTCTCTCTCTCTCTCTCTCTCTCTCTCTCTCTCTTGTTTTGGGGCTCTCCTGCGCACAAATTGCTATCATAGTTATTTATTTTTTCTCAATTTCATAGTTTCTGGAATGTTGAATATATGTATGTTTTAGAACAAAATTAGTTTTAAAAGGTTGTCTTCATTAGACGTTTTTTTTGACTTATTATGTGTCGGTCTCTGATTGTGGTTATTTTAAAATTAATTTCTGGGTTTTGGGTCGCTTTTATGGAGGAAATAAGGGGTGTCTTGATGTGAATTATGGGTATATTCTGTGGTGGTGATTATAGATTCCATATGATCCCTCGATGTTTACAATTTGTATAGACTTTCAGTTTCCGGAACGCATCTTCCATCGAATGATGGTGATCTGATGTGAGTGGAATACTTTGGGCTGGAAAGATCCACCGCGGACTGGTAGCATGGTAGTATTCTAAGAGGAACGAAAAAAACAGATCAGATTCCTGATATCAAGCTACCATGTCTTTTATTATTTTACAATAGGTAGTTATCTAAGGCCCTGTTTGGTTGCCATTTAAAAATGAGTTCATCTCATTTTAGGTAACAGTGTTATGTAATAAAAATAACATTCATAATCATGTAATTTAAATAAACTATGATCTCTAATACATAATCATTGCTAACTAAAATGAGATGAAATCATTTTCAAGTGGCAACCAAATAGGGCCTACACTTTTGTAATTCAACAATGACACATTTGTAAAATATTTGGAGAAATGAAGATGATGTGATTCATAGATTTCACAGACATTTTGCTATTTCGTCATAGGTAATGATTTTTGGTTGTCATCGATTGGATGAGTTGAACTAATAATTTCACCATTTCATACCAATATTTGGAGTAATAAAAACAAATCTAGCACAGAAACTGCTCCAACATCTTAACGGAGATCAGAAATGGTTGATTTCTGATGCTTAAAATTTATTTTATTTCTAAATGAACAACCGAAGAAATATTACTGAAGGAACTAGATTTGCAAGAGAAGACTCATTTGAGTCCACCAATGTGTAGAATACTGATTTACTACAGATAATGAATGTGGTCTCTGATTGTATGGTTAAAACAATCCTTGTCAAAATTTTGCTAGTATTTGTTAAAGACGACTATAACCTGCTCTACTTTCTCTGGCAATCTATTCCCAAGAAAACTTGTCCATTTTTAATTGCAGGTAGCCACTATGCATGAGCTGAACTTCCTTTTTATTTTTTCATGTTTTGTATATCAGAAAAATAAACCTGAACAACGATCCTCACTAAGTTCTGACAAGGTTGATCTGAAAGAACGTGGTAAGACCGACACTGAGAGCATGCCAGATACCCGTGTCAGGCATCTTAGAGATCAGTTGATCAGGGCAAAGGTTTTCCTTGGCCTCAGTCCTATTCGAAACAACCCTCACTACACGAGGGAGCTCCGGTTGCGGATAAGAGAAGTTCAGCGAGTTGTTGGTGATGCAACGAAGGATTCTGAACTACCAAGGAAGTAAGTTCTTTATTTCACCTTGTTAATCTAGGGCAGTGGCTAATTGCTTGTAAATTGTCCCCCTAGAGTGGGAATCAGAAAGCTGACTGCGCTATTTGGCTTTGTTTTCTGCCCTGCCCTAAGTCCCTGGGAAGTTCAAAAAAAAGTCAAACACCATCTATGTATTCAACCAAATATCAAGGGGATACTTACTAATGCAGATGGAATTTCCCTCCCTTCTTGTTTGGATCATGTAATGGAAGTATATTGATTATTTGCATCAGTTTCCAACTTATGCCACTTTAGCTGAAGTTCTGCTTATCGGTTTTTTTTCTTTTTCCAATCCAGTGCCAATGAGAAGCTGAAGGCAATGGAACAAACACTGGCCAAGAGTAAGCAGATTCAAGATGACTGTACAGCTGCTATAAAGAAGCTTCGTGCTATACTCCACTCGACAGAAGAACAGCTAAGAGTGCATAAGAAGCAGACCTTGTTCTTAACACAACTTGCGGCAAAAACTCTTCCCAAAAGTCTTCACTGTCTTCCCTTGCGCCTCTCCACCGAGTACTATACACTGAATGCTAGCCAACAGCAGTTTCCCAATCAAGATAAACTGGAAAACCCCAAACTGTATCATTATGCGCTCTTCTCAGATAACATATTGGCGGCAGCAGTGGTTGTGAACTCGACTGTGTTTCATGCCAAGGTAGGGTGGTCACTAAAAAACAAAGATGAATTCTATGATCTTTGTTAGCGAAGACATTTATAGTATCCTTGGGCTCTCACTGTGTAAAAATGGGTTCTTGGTTGGGTGATCCAGATCATTGAACTGATGGGCCTTCTGTAGTTGGACCATACCCAAAGTATCCTAGATTAGGAGATCCTAGCCATGCAAATTTGACTCTCTGTTTTTTTTTTTTTCCTCTCCTCTTAATGTGGATCATTGCTGCATTTTCTCTTACCTGTCCATGTGCAGGAAACCTATCAAAGGATTAAAATCGTCCCATCAAGGAGATTATTTGGGCATTGCCCATCCACAGCTAGACCCATCAGATTAATTTTCTGGATCTTCAAACCATGTGCCCTGCTTGCACAGATCAAGGGGTTGAGGATACCATTCATGTCCTTGGCTGCAGGATTACGTAACACTACAAAACCACTTCTTTATTAGTCGTCTATTTCAATTTCTGGCACTTTATAGTCAATTCAATATTGTTGTCTTTGCAGGCGCCTGCAAAGCATGTTTTCCACATTGTTACAGATAGGCTTAACTATGCAGCAATGAGGATGTGGTTCCTAGCCAACCCACCCCGCCAAGCCACTATTCAGGTTCAGAACATTGAAGAATTTACATGGCTGAATTCAAGCTACAGTCCGGTTCTCAAGCAACTTGGAACTCCTTCAACGATAGATTATTACTTCAGGACTCACAAAGCGAACTCCGATTCAAACTTGAAGTTCCGCAATCCGAAGTACCTTTCTATTCTAAATCATATCCGGTTTTACCTACCCGAGATTTTCCCAAAGCTCAACAAGGTGCTCTTCTTAGATGATGATATAGTCGTGCGGAAGGATCTGACCGCCCTTTGGGCACTCAATCTGAAGGGGAAGGTCAATGGTGCGGTTGAAACTTGTGGAGAAAGCTTCCATCGCTTCGATAGGTATCTCAACTTCTCGAATCCTCTCATTTCGAAGAACTTCGACCCCCATGCTTGTGGATGGGCATACGGAATGAATGTATTTGATTTGGTGGAATGGAGGAAGCAGAAGATAACAGAGGTCTACCACTCATGGCAGAAACTGGTAAGAAGTGTTTATTTGTCGAAGTATATTTATTGGGAACCGATATTTGCACCCACCCACCTTATTGTGTAAACCCGTTTTGTGTACTTTGGTAATAAAATCAGTACAAAAAGCAAAGCACTCTAATGTCAAAAATTGAAAAAAGCTGCAAAGATCAAAATGTGGGGGGGGGTGCAAATTGTGGCTCCCTGTGATATATTTGCTATATTCAATTCTTATCTAAACATTTTCATGCAACCTATGCTTTATGGTTCTTCCTGTTAGCCTTTCTAGCACGCATTTTGGTAATTGGTAATCCAATTCCTTGGAACTCCGAATGGAAACTTCTAACACCAACACTGAAAAGCAAATCCCAACAGCTTGTTTAAATTAAACTGGGGGCCTGTTTGATAAGCGGCTTTCATGGGAAAATAAAGGAATTCACAATCATTATTTGCCCAGGTACTATTGGGGAATGGATTTCAAGGGATTCCTTTTTCAGGGGGATGTTTGATTTGCAAGTGTAAATCTCCACTTAATCTCACAAGGGTAACCTTGGTGTCTTTTTATTTTTTTATTTTTTTAAATGGTAGGGTCACCTTGGCTTTTATGCTTAAGAATGGTAGAGATGGAAATGTGTGTTGTATAATGATTACATTAGGAATCCATGATTCCCTTGCAAAATCAAACTAGATAAAAACAATAGTGATTACAAAATTTACTTTCTTTTTCCATGGATTTCCTCTCATCAAACAGGCCCTCCGAATGCAACTTGGGCGGGTTGGGTCAGGCTGAGGGTCAACCCAAGCCCAACCCTACATCAAGAGGACCTGAGTTGACCCTTAATTTCAACCTGAGGTTCCCAACCCGAATTCCTTTGCACTCAATCCTAAACTGACCCACCTGACCCAAATATATGTGATTATATCTAGCCGACCTAATCTGACTTGAATTTGCTCAACCTGAACCCAACCCAATTTCAAATAGTTTTGGAGTTCTCCAATCCTAACCCAACCCTGAGAACTTTGACAACCCAACCCGAACTTGGGTTGGGTCAGTCAGGTTTGGGTTGACCCGAACCCAGGTTGCCGCCTTAGATGAAATTAATATTAGAATGGACTCGAATGTGCATTCTGTGGGAGTGGAGCCATTTTGCATATCCTAAAAATCGTGGATGCCGGGGTGTGCAAAACATTCTTCAGCACTACATCCATGCTATTCTGACGGAATGTATTTGTGACATTGTTATGTATTGATCCAAAAGTAATCTTCGTATCTAATTTTCTTGTTTGCTAAAGAAGATAACTGGAAGTAGGTGCATTTTGTTTGCAGAATCATGACAGGCAGCTATGGAAATTGGGAACTCTACCCCCTGGTTTGATAACATTTTGGAACCGGACATATGCCCTAGATCGATCATGGCATGTTCTAGGCCTTGGCTACAATCCGAATGTCAACCCAAAAGAAATTGAGCGGGCCGCTGTTATTCACTACAATGGAAACATGAAACCGTGGCTCGAGATAGGTATGCCCAAGTACCGTAACTACTGGACGAAGTTCATCAACTACGAGCAAGTCTATCTGCGTGACTGCAACATCAATCCCTAGAAGCAAATGGTATCACAAACACCTTGGATTTCCTTTCTAAAACTGATAAGGGCAATTTTTTTGCTGGCCTTGTTTCCTTCCGCTGCAGTAGGGTTCTTCGAATTTGAAAGCTCTAGTTACGATTCTTTCTGCAATCTGCACACATGCATCCTCGTAATGTCATGTACGGCCGTGATTCCTTACATCTTTGTCCATGGTATCCTTTTTTGTTTCTCTGCATAAGTGCAGATATATTGTACATGTTCAGAAATTAGAATGTTAGTGATTCAGTTATACAAGGTTAGTTTGTTTTCTCAATTTGCATGTATATGTTTCAAGGGATTTGATGTTTTAGCACCTAAATTTCTCACTCCTCTAACAAGTTACCCTGATTTCTAATAAAACATTACCCTTTTTAGTACTGTGTGTGTATGTTTTCCATGGTATTCAAATCTATAAAAGTGCTATATGAGAAAGAGCTTCTTGGGGTTGCTAGGAGAACTAGTTTCATCATTGGAGTGTTTTAGATGTAAAGATCCAATGGAAGATTCTTCTTCGGCGAGCTTCATGTGGTATAAAAAAGTCAGTTCTGCTCCTAGGGTTTCCAGTTCTTTTGATTTGGATCTTCCCAAGTGAAAATCACAAGGCTAGTAAGTCCCTTTTTAAGGATAAATGGAATTAGTCCCCAGGTCACCTTTCTCCGCTGAATTCATGTTTCTTAATCTTCTTGAGTTTTGGGTAGAGTTGTGTGTAGATCAATCTCACCTGACTGGAACTTTTCTATTCTCTCATCTATAGCGGCATGGTTCTAAATATTGCCCGAGACTGAGTCAGACACATGGTTCTAAACACTGTCCAAGACCGAGTCGACACGGTCGAGTCGTCTCTGTTTTGGAGGACTGAAGTGAGTCACCAGACTGTAGACAGGACTGGAACAGACCGAAACAAAAACGAGTTGGGGTTAGTCATGCCGGTTTGGTCTCCAAGTGCTATTTAGAATGTTCCTAAAAGTAGGAAAAGGCAAAAGTGCTAAAGGGTGTATTCTTTCTGTTTGTCAAAAGTCCACTGGTTTGGATGGATTTCTTTCCCTGCAAGTTGTGCAGCTGATGTGGTCTACCTGTGTTTGCACTGCCGATGATTCGGCTTATAAAATCCCCCTTTTCCGATTCGTATCTGGGAAAACTCCATACGGTGGAATTGATGCTTACCCACTTCTTTGTTTTTTTTAATTTTATTTTGAAAGATTTGTTATCCACTTCTATGGGAGAGAGCTAATCCAAATCATACTTTAAATACTCAAAAGAAATTGACCCAAGTCGGCTGAGTCGACTCAGATAGTTAACATTCACTCGTCCAGCCGGCCAATATAGATTTCTCCCTCATGAGAATTATCTCATGCAAAATCAGCACCATCCATTCATTAGGTGTTCTACACCATAGAAAACAGTTCTAGCCATTGATAAGTAACGAACACAAGTATGGTCTACTTGATGAGTGGATGTGATCATTTTTTTGCCGAAGTGTGATAATCATGATGGGAACGACATATTGGACGGGTTGGATTTATCATGCACACTACAGGTTAGAAGTTATCCTCCGGTGGACCATAAGTATTGGTCCAACTGGTTGGACTAGAGACATTTTCCTTTTTTTAAAAAAAATTTTAACTATCAAATATTACTGAGAAAACTTGTACGAGTTACTCGACCCGAGCTGAGTCATCGAGTTTTGAACCAAAAACGGCTTTAGAGGTAACCCAAAACGAGTCGAGTACGAGTGGACTCAGTTGGAAAAGATGGGAGAAGTTGAAGCGGCCGACAGAGGACGCGGATTTCCTGCAAGAGCCTTTCGCAGGAAGTTCCTGCGCTGGAAACATAGGTGCGGCCCACCGCGATGTTTGTGAGAAATACACACCGTCCATACGTTTTTTGAGATCATTTTAGGAGATAGGGCCAAAAATGATCCGGATCCAATACTCAAAGTGGGCCGAAAACATGAGAATTGAACGTTCACAGTTGAAATATTCGTGAGGCTACAGAAGCCTTGAATCAGGATAATATTTTTGTTTTCAGTTCATCTCAGTAGTAATGATATTATGAACGGTATGGATGGGAGATTTCAACGGTAGGAATTTCCCTACCCACCTATTCATTTAGTGCGGCCCACTTTAGCCTTGGATACTTCTCAATTTTGATCTCAAGGTCTAAAATGATCTCAAAAAACGGATGGACGAAGTAGATTTATCAAAAAATCAGTGGGCCCCACAGGTTTCCAGGAATTTCTTTCGCAGGAAATCCGCGTCCGCCGACAGCGGTTTAAGCTTTCGGAACATGGGAACGGATTGGCTACTCCCCCTGCCACCAGCCCCGTGGCTGGTGGTCGGTGCTCTGTGGGCCCCACCGTGTTTTATGTGCTTCATCCAATCCGTTCATCCATTTTAAAGATCATTTTAGGTCTAGGAACCAAAAATGATAGGAATATAAATCTCAGGTGGACCACACCACAGGAAAACAATAGTGATTGGATATCCACCATTAAAATACCCCTAAGGCACAGTACATGAAGGGAAAAAACAAAGATCAGCTTGATCCAAAACTTTTATGGCCCCCAAAAAGTTTTTAATGGTCAAAGTTCATTCAACACTGTTTTCTGTAATGTGGTCCACATGAGATTGTAATATACTTCAGTTTTGGCCTCGTATCATAAAATGATCTAAAAACATAGATGGACGGCATGGATGAAATACATACATCATGGTGGGGCCCACAGAGCACCGACTACCAGCCATTGGCTGGTCGCAGGGGAGTAGCCAATACGTTTCCAACATGTGCTCAAATCGTGATTTGTGTGTACATCCAAACGCCCCCAGTAACTCAACCCAATGCATTTTAAATATCTGATATCTGGCAATCGGTCAAGCATTTTCCAGTAATTTCTCTAGTTGTGGGGTTCATGATAGATGGGGCATTAAACGATCACGAACTCTATTTAATGGACGTTTGTTAAATTGGGAGACATCTCAACTGTCCATTGGACACGGACGAATTGGACGGTTAGAATAATTTCATTCGGCCTGGTTTTCAGCCGTCGCCCATCCAAAGCGGGTCACACGAGTTGGACGATTTAATTTGGGGTACATGTGTGCCAAGTGTTCATTGGCTGTGTGCATGTGTACAGATATGATTATACACAGCTTTTTTTTCTTTTTTTCTTTTTTTTTAACATACGCACACACACACCCACACACTCACGCCAGTGGAATTTCACTCGAACCATTGACCGGGTGTTGAAACTCTCGAGAGTCTACCACCCGAGCAAGAGTGAGAACCCGATCAGACAGTCCAGTGTCCAAAACTTACCTTCTTAAAACTTACTTTCTCAACTTAGACATTGTTACACGTGATGATGACCCCTGCAGAGCTGTTGCTATTTGACGATGAAAATACCAAATCACTTGGAAAAGCAAGGGTATTTTCGTCCTCAAATGCTTTGTCCGTACCTGCAAGGTCTAAGTTAGTAGGTAAGTTTTGGATTCTCTATAAAAGACGCTGGATAAAAGGTGGGGTGCACAGTGGTAATTTTCTTTTTCCTTTCCATCACTCTACCGACAGATTCTGATAAGAAGCTTTGAAGGACCTCCAACCATTTGTGGACCGCAAGTTGTTGTAGATGAAGCTTTTCCTATTTCTTATAGTTTTTATTTCCGATTTTGCCGTCGAAATTATATGCCTGATGGCTAAAAAACCCTGTGGAAGTAGGGATATAATACTGTAAATGTGGAAAATTAGGAACATTACGTCATCATATCAATCGGGTCCGTCCATTGACTGGGATCTAGTGTGGATGGCTTGTATTTAAAAGATCACACCTATTCAACGGTCCTATCCATTTGATCCGTTACCTTCAAAGTGACCACAGTGAAAATATTGAGTGGGGTAAGTTAAATTGACGGATAAGGTTGTTTAATATATTCGATTTTGACAAGTGTGCCGTTCAGGTGGGGCCCAGTAGATGGATGTACCATACTGATAGAAAATCCTGCAACCGTAGCCCCTGCTGCAGTTACCCTTCAGAAGCTTCACTTCAACTGTCTTTGACACAAGAGGGTGGCTAATTTTATATGCGTGTGGGACCCGGCCCATCCACACGCGGGCACATGTGCCAATACAGAATGTGTGCGAGATCTGAGTTCTCGACAATGTGAAAGACATTGTTTATATCGTTCGGCTGAAATCAGGCTATCTCAGACCTCAGGTGGGCCACACCATAACAAAAAAATAAACAGACGGCTAGAAAAAGATTGATTTAATTGTCAATTTAATTTGTAAATTGTGGTCACCTGAGGATTAAAATCCTGATTTCTGAGGCAGCATAATTCCAAGCTGATGAAAAGCTAAGATCACTCACATGTGTTACATATTAACACGTGTTCATGCGTGTGGATGTCCATGGATCCACACGCGCGTGGAATTAGCCAACGGGCGAAAAGAGACGTCAGCGAGCGGATATTTACGTGAGCGCAGAGGCAAAGTCACGGAAGCGGATTGGCTGGTGTACCTCACACAGCTATATAGCTGCTGTAGGTACGTGTCGTGTGAAGATGAACACTGACGCGAGTTCCAAGTTGTACGAACGGTTCAAAGGAGATCAAAGTTACATGGGCCCACAATGATGTATTTATTATATCTACACCGGTCATCTATTTTTAGAGTTCATTTTAGAGCATTATCCAAAAAATGAATCATATAAAAAATCATCTGGTCCACACCATATAAAAAATCATCTGGTCCACACCATAAACAGCAGCGGAGATAATGATTTTCACTGTCAAAAACTTTGTAGGGCCCATCATAATGTTTATTTTATATCCAATATCCAATGTGTGCATAAGGTCAAAAATACCTGAATGAAGAGGAAATTTTTTTTCTTTTTATATATATTGATCCAAAACTTTTGTGACCCAAAAATGGTTTCAATGGTAGGTGTTTAATCCCTCACTTTTTTTTGCATTGTGGTCCACTTGATAGTTATATCTGTATTATTTTTCGTTTCAAGCTTTGATACGAGCTTACCAAATGAATGGACGGTTTGGATATAACACATATCTCATGATAATACCCATAGAACTTGCTAACATCAATATAGCAGCCTATATAGCTGATGTTAGGTACACCAGCCAATCCGCATCCCGAAGTCACGCCGCAGCGGCCGCGGTTTTTTTAACGTGCGGAGAGTTATTTGATACTCTGGCTGGGTATGAAGCTTGATAAGCAGGCACTTGATATTCCTCAAGTTAAACTACCTAACTTGTGGATCCTTCGGTCCCTAAATTACCGTCCAAAAATCAGATTGGTTGAATAATCCTATCCTCTGTTTCGTCGACCTGTACTATTGAAACAAGACCGTTGGATATATTTCATTTTTAACCGTCCAATATACATTGAAGATTCAAGTAATCACATAAGCGTAAATTTTGGTTCATAGCACATCTAAGATAAGTGAGTTCTAATTTCCGGCGTATCATCCATCACGCTCCGCCAGAGTATCAAAGTTTTTGAGGCTAAACTCGCCATTATATGGCGGTTCACGCAAAGGCAGAAAAACAAAAAGCAAGGGCGGTTCTGTAGTTTTCACGAAAAGTAGTAATTGGAAAAAAAAAAAAAGAATAAGGGTCGTGAGATTCTTACGATGACACGTGGACCGACAGGCTGCTGGTCACTCTAACGCAGTCTACTTGTTTAGCTCGGTCACGTGGTGGGGCCCACTCCTCATCTTAATAAGCAACGGCCGTGTGCTCTTGCTCTTGTCATGAGGGGGCCCACCAGCCGTTGGATCATGTGAGGTGATTAGCTGGGTGTAGAGACGTGATTGGCTGTCGGGTAGCTGGAGAAAATCAAGTAGGTGGGGCCCACTATTGGTGGGCCAGGATCAAGTTGTCGGTATCAATTTCACTGGCCTCACGTGAGTTAAGGAGGCCGGGTCCCACCTCATGGAGAGGACAGCAGAACCATTCTCTGCCGTTTGATGGAGACGTCTAACCGCACTGTTGTGTCGGCTGTATACGGTATGTTCGATACGTAGTGTATTGTATATCAGTATTAAGTATATATACGGTGGAGCCGGTTGAATGGAATACCTTGGATCTTTCTCTGCAGTACACGTGGAAAGGTGATGTGCAAATCTGGCCCGTTCATATGGAGGTTACTGGAAAGGATCTTTTATTTCTCAAAGTTACTCGTGTTGGCCAGTCATACCCATCTGAACTATGGCTGTTAAAGAGACGGTAGTGAAAAACCATTAATAATCATATATCCAGTGGGATAAAATCTGGGGCCCGTTTGGATTATGAAAACATTTGCTTCTTATGAAACTCATTTTCAATTTTGTTTTTAATCAAGATTTACTCTATGAAAATTGATGGGAAACACTATTTTCTATCTTCTATCATTGTAGAAAATCCTCCTCTACGGGAGATAAGACATTTAGGAAGGGTTATACCAAGTGTGCCACCATTCATCTTCAATCACCGGCCATCTTCGCCAGTTGTAAAGCGTCTCAGGTGTTAATATACCACATGTAACACCATCCATCTTCTCTTGCACCCCCATGTGCTAATGTGCCACATGTGTTGTTTTCAACACCATATGTGTGCAAGTGTGCCATAATTGAAATTATGGTTTTAATTTGAACTAAACAACAATGACCCAAAGCATCAAGATAGGTAGACACATAGTGTATGATTGAGATCTGAGGAGATCAATCGCATACTTAGTTACTTGCTCAACATGTAAAATAAGATCAGACGATATTCAGAAGGCGGGGTTCGTCCTCTGATGATGAATTACACATTTGCCTTCCATACAAAAAGACTTTTCGATATAGATATAAATACATCATGCAGATCCATACAGATCACACGTAATTCTCTCTAATTAGCCCTCGCAGGAAGTGAAGATAATGGGGATGAGCAACATGTACCACCATTCATCTTCTCTTTTTTCTTACATGTGTTAATCAATAGCCACATGTGATTGATGGCCTATATTCAGTTTATATGTGTAGGTAGGAAGTGCGAGCATGCCAGAGTCGCACTTGACTCAATGTTTGGTCATTGATGACCCCATGCTAAAATGACCGAGTAAAATCAGATTCAAAAATCCAGTTGTTAAGCTAACCACCAATTATAATAAGCGATTTACAAAAAGCATAGATGTTACTCCTTTCTAATGGATTCCTTTTGCCTTATGTTTAAGAACTTGTTCTTTCACCAATACTTGCGATCAATATTTCTCAATGAAATAGAGATGAATAAATATTAATATTTAAATTCGACTCATTATTATCGATGGAGTATCAAAATAAGCTAGAAAAATAAACAAATAAAAGATAAATACTTAATATGTCTGTAAGAACAGATGATCGAGGTGAATAGTCAATGGAATGGATTTAGAAATATGATTGCCCAAGTAAAGACTTGGTTGATTGAGATAAAACAACTTAGGGTTATGGATATTTAATATAATTTTATAGTAAGTAGCATTGGGCAATAAAGATATATACTAAGACCAGGCTATGTTATGCTAAGATCAACGTAAAGATAAATATAAAAGAAGATAGATTTGTGTTTGCCGTGAGCATCGTGGTCTTCATTGTGTGCTCATTTTATAGGTTGTTGAGGCAACAAAATTCTCATTGGGTTTTCTTGCTAATCCTAAATCATTCTCATTTACAGCATGCATTCAAAAAAAAAAAGTCTTCGTGAATTTGAATCTGTTGATTTTCAGATATTCAATATTTTTAATTAAGACCCTATTGCATCTAGGTTTGGGATCAATTAGATCCATCTCTATTGTTCATCACAGGCTTGAAATCGATCAAGTTGTTGCATTTGAATGACCCAATTGTTGCCATCCACCTTTCTACGATCCTAGCCTCTTCTAATTATATATGAAATTGGTAGGATTGGATCTACTAATTCAAGCTCTCTCATTTTCTTAATTCTGATCAATGCACGGTAGCGACCTGATCCATTGTTGTCCACCATTTTTTTGATTTGGGTTGGTGTTACGATCAATTTGCTCAGATATTACATTGATCTTTGAATATTTAAAATCTTCATGATCATTGTAAACTTTCTAAATATATTTAGGAAGATCTTCAATTTTAGAAGAATTACAAGAGTCTTGTCCAGTCTACCATGACCAGATATATGATAAGATTTTTTTTCTGTTTTTTTCGTGGGTCTTTATAGGCATGCAGGCATGCTGCCTCATAATGACTTCGTTAATCACGATCACAAGACACTCGACATTCCATTCTCCTAGAGGCATGTGCTAAGCTTGGTGTCAATGCAAAATGAAGATTAAATGAAAGCATCCTCAGGCACAAATACAAATCTATTAACGTTGAATCCTTAGTGACGGCACATGGTGACCTCTCATTGGTCCACATCAGTGCACTAAAAATAGATATAAACAACATGTACTAATGTGCCGCCACATTCGCCATCCGCCATTTAAAATCTATCAATATGCCACATGTGCCAATGGTTTCAACGTGCACAAGTGCCTCCGTGCAGCTTCAAACACCTAGCATGTATGCCACATACTACAATTTAGCTTCAAGCACTGAGGTATGTCACATATGTCACTATCCATCTTCAAGCATCGTACATGTACTGGTTTAACACATGCCAGTGATTACACGAAAGAAAAGAAAAGAAAAAAAAAAAACAATTCTTCAGATTTTATAATGTTTTTTTACATCTTTCCCTCAGCATCTTGAAAACTTACTTTTCTCAAAAATACTGTTCATTTTCCTATACTTTCCATGGATGCAATCTAATCTAATGCATGGAATTTTCTCATGGGTTTTATTTTTAAAATATAGGCAACCCATACGGATGCCTGTGTATGGGTGGACAGGATCCACTCATCACTCTGCCAGTTGCACGGTGCTGAGATGGCTGTACACTTAATGGTTATTGTGCATTTACCGTATCATATCCCTTCGGCAGAGGTATATACGGACACGTGGAGATGAAGGCAGTCTCTTGCAAGCCGTCGGTGGGTGGACTTGGAGATTTCAAGAGGTATCTTACATTCGATTCAATGATAGAACCAAGATGGACGACCTTTATTTGGCAATAGATGATATTAGTCACAACTATACAATCAAATGGGAGTTGTTACAGGAATCATATCTTGCTTTCTTTTGAATTCGAATCTGCAGAAGATCTGTAGTGGGCCCACTATTAAATGATAGGACAGTAGAGGATGTTATATTATTATGGAGAACCTTCCAGATGCATGCAATGTTTCTGGTACAAGCTTATCCTATAACTATGTGTTTGAGCCCAACATGATGTAGGGTCTACATCTACTCTGTCCATCATCTGCACCCCATCATGATCTTCCTGGATCAAAAAAGATCAGGTTGGTTCAAAATTCAAGTGGGCCATAGAATGTAAAATCATGCTTAAAACTCTAAAATCGTGCAAAGGGTCGTTAGTCTATTCATCCTGATTAAGTGTAGGTTTTAGTTGTAGGCATCCCATCCCAATTATTCCATTTTGTGTGACCGACGTATGTTTTGGATCGACCTAACTATTTGGGTAAGGGGTGAATTGAAGGGGTCACCTTTTGGCTGGAGTGGATGTACGCTTTATATCAGTGGGCCCCACACACTATGATATGAGAGTGTAAGTTCTTGTAGCAAGCATCTGATCTTAACTATTTCCTAGGGGTGCACATGGTTCGGTTCGGCCGGTTCTGAGGTGAAACTAGAACCGAACTGTTCTCAACAGGTTCAGAAAATCAGAATGGAATTCAGATCATTTGCACCGTAAAACCGAATTGGAATGGGACAGTAATAAACGGGTTCAGTTGAGTTCAGTTTTTTATGATTCTAGGCTTTTTATAATCCAATCCAATTGCATGGTTTGTTTTTATAATCAAATCTAATTATATGATTTTTAATTTTATTATATATTGCGGAAGGTGCCTTTATTTTAAAACGCTGTTTTTACGGATTAGGACGCCAGGCCAGGAGTTACAATTACCTAACAAAAACCACTGTTGAGCGATTATCAAGTGGGCCACCAGTGTAAGTGGAATTGGACCGTTGGTGATTCCATTTTTCAGAAATTCACTCTTTTTTGGACATTCTGCTCCTCTGATGGGATTTTTGAATCCATTGCAAGGCTTTCCTTGATCAACAACGGTCTCATGCTAGGGTGTAAGATTGTCTATTGTTCATACAGTTGATGGATAAGATATTTAACCTAATCATGTCATGATTTATAGATCTCATTCCGTGCAACAGATCCATGCTCGGTAGATCTCACACACGTGGGACAATGATCTCAGTACTCGATACCATATCTGAGAAACTGGCTTGGTAATCATGTGGGGCCCAAGGAAAAGGTCTGGATCCTATCCCGAGAAGAGATCTTTTGAAGATGCTGTGTAATCTCATCCTGTTAGGTTACTTCCAATGGAATCTTAGCCCACCTTGCTTGACTGAGCATATATACCATGGTGGGGTCTTCAACTAAGGTGACTCCTGAATGAAAATGGTATTAATTTCACACCGACTTTAAGTAGTCCGGCCGCCCTTTCTTTAATAGTGCTTATGCTCATTCCCTACTTTCTTTCTTTTGATCAAGGTTCTTCTTTTTTCTCTCTTTCGACATCCATCTAACTTTGAAGCTCTCTTTTTTCTACTAGATATTCACACGCTTCGTTTTGCAAGTAGAACATTGTCCTAGATATTCACACGCTTCGTTTTGCAAGTAGAACATTGTCCATCTAACCTCTTTTGTGTTACTATGCTTAAAAAAAAAAAGAAAAGAAAAGTGCACACACTCACACTGTAGTAGAATTTCACCACCTATGCATGATTATGTGTTTCTTAAGGTTAGGTCGTAATCTTTTAATTTATCAAGGGTTCTGCTGAAGCTCATTCTCTACTTTCTTTCTTTTTACTAGGGTTCTACTTTGTGTTTTTTTTTTTTTTTTTTTCATTTCAATCTAACTTTGAGGCTCTCTTTTTTCTTTCGAGATGCTAGCTATTCATGCACCTTGTTTTGTATGTAGAACATTGTCTAACCTTTTTTGTATTACTATGCATGATTATGTGTTTTCCAAGGTTAGGTCTTAGTCTTTTTATCTGGGTTCTTCTTAAGCTCATTCTCTACTTTCTTTCTTTTTTACCAGGGTTCTGCTTTTTATTTTTTTTTCCTCCGTCCATGTCTATCTAACTTTGAGGCTCTCTTTTTTCTTTTGAGATGCTAGCTATTCACACACTTTGTTTTGTATGTAGAACATTGTCCATCTAACCTCTTTTGTGTTAGTATGTATGATCAATGTGTTTTTCAAGGTTAGGTCTTAGTCTTTTTATCAGGGTTCTACTTAAGCTCATTACTTTCTTTCTTTTTATTGGGGTTCTACTTTTTTTTTTTTCCTTGATTCATGTCTATCTAAGTTTGAGGCTCTCATTTTTTTTTTTTTTTTTTTTTTTTTTTTTCTTTTGAGATGCTAGATATTCACACACTTTGTTTTGTAGGTAGAACATTGTCCATCTAACCTCTTTTGTGTTACTATGCATGATTAATGCGTTTTCCAAGGTTAGGTCTTACTCTTTTTATCAGGGTTCTACTTAAGCTCATTCCCTACTTTCTTTTTACCGAGGTTCTACTCTTTTTTTTTTTTTTTTTTCCTCTTCTGTTCATGTCTATCTAACCTTGAGGCTCTCTCTCTTTTTTTTTTCTTTTGAGATGCTTAGTTATTCACACACTTTGTTTTGTATATAGAACATTGTCCATCTAACCTCTTTTGTGTTACTATGTATGATTAATGTGTTTTCCAAGGTTTGGTTTTAGTCTTTTTTATCAGTGTTCTACTTAAGTTCATTCCATACTTTCTTTCTCTTTATGGAGGTTCTACTTCTTCTTTTTGTTTTTGTTTTTTTTAAATCCATTCATGTCTATCCAACTTTAAGGCTCTCTTTTTTTTCTTTTGAGATGCTAGCTATTCACACACTTTATTTTGTACTTTGAACATTGTCCAACTAACCTCTTTTGTGTTACTATGCATGGTTATGTGTTTTCCAAAGTTAGGTCTTAGTCATTTGTTCATTACTATGTTTCTTTATCATTGCTCAAAAGCTCACTAGCTATTAGAATAACAAGGGTGGGATGATACAAGACTAGTAATTTAGTTTCAATGTTTTTAGGTACTACTTCATGGTGTGAAGACTATGAAGTCGATCATGATATATGTAATTTATTTGTCTCTTTGTTCTGCCAACTCATTTTAGAGCATAGCTCAAAATTGAAATACATCGAAAGCTCAAGTGAACCACACAAAAGGAAATAGTGAAAATATTGAAAACTTCTTAAGGGCCACAGAAGTTTTGGATCAAGTTAATATTTGTGTTTTCGTTTCATTGAGGACGGTGTGACCTAATGAGTAGGTTGGACAAAATAAATATCATTGTGGGTCCTAAGAAGGTTTGAAAAGTGGTCCACATCATTATCCTCAGTGGTACTGTATGCTTGAGCTTTGGATTTGCTTTAATTTTGAGTTCCTGCCCTAAAATGAGCTAGAAAAATAGATGGGATAAAACACATACATTTTCACACCATGCAATTGCGTGGTGTAGGTTTCACCATGCAATCCATGTCCGTATAAACTTTTATTTTAAACCGACAAACGTCTCAAGTTCAATGTACACACATGGCTCTCCCGATGATCAAATCAATCTGATTTTTGAGACATGGAACGTAAACGGTCAGGATCTCCTCTTGATCGGCTCCAATCTTCCACACCCGTTGCTCCCATGAGGCAAGAGCTCTTTGAGAGTGCACGTAGCAAGTGGAAGCATGGTACGTCATTAATCACATCATCCCAATGGCATGGGGTCATACCTCGCCCCGGGCATGATGCTTGTACAAGGTGCATGGCCCATGAGTCGGACCTAAGTGCGTCGTTTCTTATAAAATATCATTGAATAAAGTTCATGTGGAACTACCATTAGGGATCAATCTCGTGGCACGTGTGCACTCATCTGAACCATCCAGATTGTGGTCCCCACTTATTGATGTGACATGGAAATTTATCAGACTGATCAGATGATCTTTACAAACAAATCCAAATTAAAAAAATGTTTACTTCGATACCAGTTTTTACTGCTTGCTTATACCTCTTTCTTGTTTTCCCTTGAATTTGCTTAGGGCCTGTCTGGCAGCGTGGATTTGGAACCCCTCGATTCAAAACCTCTTGGAACCTTGTGAATTTGGAATCCTCCTGTTGTGTTTGGCACTCTGGATTCAGAATTCCTTGTATTCAAAAGTAACTGTGCATAGTATATTTAAAGGGATTTGAATTTAATTACTTAGTATACGTACATAATGTTTGATATAATGATTGTAATAAGCCTAGTGAAATATATGCTATGCCCGTAAATGATGAAATTCTAAGTCTCAGATGGGCCACAAGTATAAGATCACATCCGAGTTATTAACCAGCGATTATTCACCATTGATTTACATGGACAATGTTTAGACAACACATCATTCTGTTAAAGTAATTATAGTAATGCAGTTGATAATGTAATAGTTTGGGGATATCATTAGTGGGTCATGTGCCAAATAAATTAATAGCCTAGGGACACACATGTTACTCTTAGAAAGATTTTAGATGTAATCCAAGCTGCCAAACGGCCCTTAGTTTACTGACCCTACAATTTTTAAGATAAAAGGCTAATTACATAACAAACATTTCTTTTTATTTATTTTTCTTTTGATTTTAAAACTTCATCCTAGGATTGAGTTCACTATTGTAATTTCAAATTTTTTTTTTTTTCTTTTATCATCAATCAACTTATTTCAAATTGTTCAAAATTATTTTTATTTTCTTCTTTTGTAGATTCGACGAAACTTTATGAGTCCACAGAAGCTCGGTAGATACGGTGTAGTTATTCCTGAGGAAGACGGTGATAGCCCTCATCACGTCCCTCCTTGTGTCAAGTACCTCTTGTAGTGAGGGTGGGTGTGAGTGTGTGTAAAGAAAGAAAGAAAGAAAGAAAAAAAAAAAAAACCTTGGGTTTGGCTCTAAACTACATTTAGGTATCAAACGCTCCTAACTTATAAAATAGTAGCTAGCATTTGTGGCAAGTCTCTTCTCTTGGCTGATTCAAATCTCTCCTATTTTTTATTAATAAAAGTCAATAACTGCATGATTTTGTCGGTCTAAATTGGTCATTAGGAAGTATTAAATAACTATTTTGATAATTTGGTGGAATATTCAAAAGATCCCACTTGAGGGCGTGAAAATGCTCCCTCAGTGCTTGTCTTTACTATAAGTCAGATAAATATTCATTTTGCTCTTGGCCCATGATGCAAGCAAAATCGGTCAACTACCAGACGGCTTGGATCTTGCACAAACCCTACTTAGCATATGTTGAATGACTTTCTGCATGTAAAACGCCATTCTCACTTTAACCTCGTGCTGATGGAAACGGATGCCACTAGTCATTAGTCGGTGCTTTGTAGACTCCATCATAATGTATGTGTCTCATCCATGCCATTCATCCATTTTTTTTAAAAAAAAATCATTTTATAGTATTAGCTCTTCTGGTTAAAAATTCAGGTAGTTTCACTTTTTAAGTGGACCACAATTTATAAAATAATTCAACGGTTAAATTTATTTATTTATTTTTTGTAGCCATTCATTTCTTTTGATGTTCTGTTTGTTGGTTGAGGTGTGAAATGACACGGTTTTAGGCCAGAAGATCTAAACGTTGTAACCCATCTGATGGAGAACTCAGATCACACACACGTGAATGGAATGTGTGACTACCCGTGTGTGTATACGGCTCCTGCACACGTGTGGAACTAGCAAACATGCTTACCCACCGAGAGAATGTCACATGATTTATTGCAAGGCCAGGCTGCAATGATAATTGTAGAGCCACAAGGTCAAAATGGTGGTGACTCATCCACCGTACGCGTGGTGTACATGATCACTTGTACGACAATCCTGACCGTTGAAATCTTGAGTCCCATTTCGTATGGAACATAACCCGAGACTGGTAGTCATCTGATTTCAGAAATTGAATCTGGACACTTGACCTTTCTTCCACCATCCGTTGGATAGCCAGATATTGGATGGTCAGGATTTAGGAACATATGGTCAACGGCTCCATGATTTCGACGGTCAAGATCGTTGCACTTATATGCTTTGTGTACAGTGATCAATTGAAGTGGGAATATCATGGATGTCCAATACATTAAAAAAATGGCATCTGTCGGATAACCTCAGCCATCACTTTTTTTTCTTTTTCACTTTTCCTGACTTACTATTTACTTTTTCTCTTCCTTTTTTATTTTAATTTACTTCCAGCCATTGATTTGAAGGCCACTTATTAGATATATAGAATCCAAGATGGCTTTATGGGCCCACCTTCTCAAAATATCATTTCTCCCCATGAGTGGGAATTTATTAGGTACCTTGGTATGTGTTCCAATCACCGTTGGATCAAATATCAACGGTGAGATGGGAAAATTTTGGGATTGGAAGTGGGCCGCCTACTATCCGGGCCCATAGCCCAGCACTCTTTTTGTCCGTGAACAACAGGCCAGGTGGGGGCGCTGATTGGGAGACGGAGGATCCTGTCAGGTGATCTGTGGGGTCCACAGTGATGTATATGTTATATCCATGCCGTCCATCCATTTTGAAAATCATTTTAAGGGTTGAGCCTAAAAAGGAGGCAGATTGAAGGCTCAAGCGAACCACACCAAGGGAAGCAGTGGGGATTGAATTCCTACCGTTGAAAACTTTCTACGGCCCACTATGATGTTTATTTTCCATCCAACCTGTTCATATGGTCAAATATACATTTTTGACGGGAAAGAATAATTATCAGCTTGATCTAAACTTCTGTGTCTCCCAACAAGTTTTCAACCGTAGGAATTCAATCCCTACTGCTTCCTATGGTGTGGTCCATTTGAGCATTCAAATTGCCTCTCTTTTGATTTCATCCACTAAAATAATTTTTTAAAATGGATGGACGGCGTGGATACAACATACCATCACTGTGGGTCCCACATACCCCCTTGCAGGACCGTCCCTCTCCAGCCAGGTCCTGGTGGGGGTAGTACCCAATCCGGGCCACCCATCCAGCGACCCCCGCCGGGCTTTAAATCAGCTAGAACGGCCCATGGGCTTGGCTTGGGCCCAGGCTAGTACAATTTTCAGGCCAGACTTGAGCTCAAAAGCATTTTACCTGACTCACTGGAAATGAGACGCCGTTCCAACCTTGATTAGGAAACATATGCATTTTGGATGTAGACCGTTGAATTCAATTTTGTGAATTTGCATTTTTTGGTATGTGTGGCCCCGCTTGACCAACGGATATATTAGGAATATTCATGTCGAATCCGGCAGAGTTGGGCCAAATCAGGACCAGGCCTAACAGTTTTGGACTTGGCCCAGATGTTCTAGGCCCATGATGTCCTCGAGTATTGGGCTTTATAATGTTGGACTAGGCCAGGCCCGGATAGGTCTGGACAAACCTGGTCCGTTGATTTTGTCCCACTATGCATTTGGGTATCTTATTTATTGAAATGCATCTCTCACTCCAAATTACCCTAAGATGACAAATGGGTTGGGCTAAGTTGATCAGAACCAGAAATTTAGTAGTCTGATCAGTCCAATAGGCCCACCCAATTAGTTATTGTCTGAGCTAAAACCAGTTAGACCGTTCATTTGCAACCCCAGAGGGACACCCAAAAGCATATTAACCGTTGTAATTAGGAGGGAGTATGGCACGTGCAACACATGTGGAGCAAGTAGGGAAGGATATGAGTGAGAGGGATGGAGGAAAGCTGTGGATACAGCCAGCAGCATGCGACACGTCGCATGGAGATGAAAGAGAGAGATGCTCAAAATGATTATAATGTTGGTAACTCTTCTCATTTTCTCCGATGCCGTGGTCTGCTCTAGTTTTAGAATTACCTTTTCTTTTCTTTTTTTTCTCTGTCTCAACAAATGTATAGAGTGAATTTCATAAAGTCGTCACAGTGGGCCCCACGAGATTTGTTGTAATGCATCATGTCATGACATCATTTCATGCGGGTCACATATAAAGAGGAGTGAAATGACAAAATTTAAGTGGCAGTTATTTAATATGCCCAACATGGTGTTTTGGGTGTATTGTATTGTATTCGGGTACTGTTCATGTATACGTTGGGCGATATTCAGAATACATTCATAAAAAATATGCTACTAATCAATGTTTGGATAGGAGGTATTGTCGTAGCATGTATACAATTTCTAGTACAGATTAATGTTTGGAAACGATGTATAAGGGCCACACATTGCATATACATATAGATATTGGTACTGTGTACTATGAGAATTCCCCTACAACCTACCTCCCACGATACAATTGGAAGAAATAATATTAAATTGAGACCATCCATCTAGTGTCCCTGCCAATGGATGGTGGAAAATCAAGAAACAACACTGATCAGAGAGAGTTTCGGGCATCTTTTTTTTTTCCTTTTTTTTGCTATTGTGTTGCAACCGTTCAATTATTTTGATTTCACCATGCGTTTAAATCCACTAATCGGATGGCCTGGTATCATGGAATGCACCTTGATTCTATTCATCCATGAAGAATGGATGGTCTCAAGCAACCACGTGTATGTTTTAGAGATAAGATGCATGAGATTTCTAATACAACCGTGGGCACCATACCGTTTCCCTGAATTCCTCTCTTTTGTGAATGAAATGAAGGCAGTGCTAGGAAATCTCTCTCTCTCTCTCTCTCTCTCTCTCTCTCTCTCTCTCTCTCTCTCTCTCTCTCTCTCTCTCTCTCTCTCTCTCTCTCTCTCTGAGGAAAACCCGATAATTTTCTCGTCCCAAGATCTTGTCCCTCACAAAAACCCTATTATTTGGAAATGCCTTCAATCGGCGACGAATCAGAACCCAAAAACGGGGAGAATCCAAAATTTCCTAACGGAAGCGAGCCGGATCTACCTACAAAAGCCGATCTAGATCCTGCAATTTAAGAAGAGACCAAGATCAGATCGAACAACGTGGAGAAACCCTCACCGTCTGATGAGATCAAGCGTTCTGAGATCGGGAACAGCGAAGCAAATCAGACTCTCACGATGAGGGAGCTCTTGCATGAGTTGAAGGAAGAGAAATTGTCGGAATGAAATGAGACTTCTGAAGAGGGAGGGGGATTGCGTAGGAGCATGCGTTTAAAACGCAATGAATAGAGTGTACAGATGGCAGCGGAGGCCTCTGACAGTACAATACTGCCAGTGAGAAGTTTTTGTTCGATACTATATTCACGCGCGTGCTGATCCATGGTCAGTTACTCTGAACCAAACAGTGTTCATGTCACATCGGTCCCATTAATACAATACAATACACCCCTATCTGCGAATCCAAACAGGCCCTAATGCAGTTCATACACTAGCTCAAAATAAACCATCCAATTTGTGAGACACATTGTAGTTGGTTGCAATTGCAAATTTAGATTTAATGAACAATTCTAACTTCTAATTTATGGACACTTGTTTATTGGACCATGACCATTGGCTATTTTTCATTTGGATTCTCCACCAAATGTCCACCAATTAGGTTATAGCATATGCAATGTGACTTAATCCTAGCCGCCTAAAGAGTAGGGCACTCCAAAAGGAACAGTTGAGATAGAAGTATACCATTAAAACCCTTTTAAATTTTGTGTGGAGCTCACTACCATTTTTATATGCCATCTAACCATTTAGAAGACGCACTGAACCAGTATAAATGGACATCGAAAATCCCAGGCCATACTAAAACTAAGGTGGGCAATATATACCACGTGAATTTAGAGGTTTTAGGCATGATTTTGTATGGTGTAGATCCACCTGAGTTTTGTTCCAGCTTGATTTTTGAATGCCTGGGAAAATACAAGGGTCGAGCATGATGGATGGATTGGATGTCATGCACACATTACATGAGGTCTCATACATTGGGTTTTAGGTTAACTAAAGGTTTCAAGAGTGCACGTTAGTGTTGTAAAACAGATGTCTTAAATCTTACCGCGCTGCTCAACCAGTCGAGGGACTAGATCGACTAGTCGAAGGTCCCTTCGACTGGTCGAAGACAGTTCGACTGGAAGTCCAGCAACGATGTATTTGGGATTTCCGGGATGCTCGACCAGTCGAAGCCCAGGCTCGACTAGTCAAGGGTTACGTAGACGGTGCACGGTTTTTGCACGGACTGCGTAAATTTGAGGCGGTTTCTAGAGAGGTGTGTAAGTGTAGTTTCCCCATCTATAAATAGGAGTCCTTAGAGCCATTCTCAGACATGCTAAGGCTTTCTAAAGGAGTTCAAAGGGTTCCTAAAATGGTTTTAGGGTTATCAAAAGGTGTAGCAAGGGTGAGATTCGAGGTTGTTCAAATCAGGTAGGTCTTTTCTCTTTATAATTTTTATTTTCATGGTGGAATTCTTTCGCTTTATGCCATGGTTTTTTTTTTTTCCGAAAGGGTTTTCCGCGTTAAATCTTTATGTTCTCTTGTGTTTGCTTGGTGCCATTGGATTGCTATCCTAGATCCATATCTGTGTGATTCCGCAACACAAAATCCCCAACAAGTGGTATCAAAGCAATTGTTGGAGCACAGATCTAAATCTGAGGGATTAACATTAATGGTTAGCACTAGGTATGATATTGAAAAGTACATGGGGGAAAATAACTATGAGTTATGAAAGATCAAGATGATCAGTTCCTTAATCAAGCAAGGCGAAGATGGTGCTCTTAAGGAACGAAAGTCTACTATGACTGATAATGATTGGAATACTCTTGATAAGAAGACCTTATCATTGATTCGTTTATGTATCACGAATGAAGTTCTCTACAATGTCAAGAGGGAGAAAACTGTGGCTAAGTTATGAGCAAAGTTAGAGGATGTCTATGTGAAAAAATCCTCTGAAAATCTCCTACACTTGAAGCGACAGTGGTATAACTTCATGATGACAGAGGGTGGAGATCTAAAGGCTCATATCAGCAACTTTAATAAATTAATTTGCAAATTACTGGATATGGAGAAAGTGATGAAAGATGAAGAACAAGCATGTATTTGCCGAATTCTCTTTCGGCGTCATATGAGTCATTCAAGGACACAATGTGCACCACGAAGAAAACCCTGAGTGTCGATACTGTTATCTCAGCCCTTCAAGGGAAGGCCATGAGAAAGCTTAACGACGACATGAGGACATCTTTTGATGCACTTATTACGAGGGACAAGAATTTTGAAAGGTACAGGATCTTCAGGGTCAAGATCTAGGTCCATGGGCAAAGGTAAGTTAAATTTTGAAATTGTGGGATGGAAGGACACATAAAGAAGGATTGTACAAATCCTAAATCTAAGAGAGAAGATTCTGAGGCTTTATATAAGGAGGCCAATGCTGCCACGTCAGATGGATTGAGTGGATGTAATGGTGATATTTTGTTTGTGTCTACAATCAGATACTTTTACAATGATCATAAGGACGAGTGGATTCTAGACACAGGAGCGTCTTTTCACATGACTTTTCATCGGAGTTGGCTTGCCAGCTACAGAGAGTGCGATGGTGGATAAGTGTTTATGGGCAATGACATTGCCTGTAATGTTGTGGCTATTGGTACGGTGTGCATTAAGATGTTTGATGAGACAGAGCGTACCCTGACGGATGTAAGGCACATTCCTGACATGAAGAAGAATCTGATTTCTCTTGGTGTACTTGAGGTAATGGGCGACAAGTTCACAAGTATTGATGGTGCTCTTAAAGTATTTATGGGGGCACGGGTAATCATGAAAGCGCAATGACTCGATAACATGTATAGGTTGATCGGGAGCACTTTAAAAGGTGGAGCTGTAGTTGTTGTAGTGGATTCCACCTCTGTACGTGTGTGGCATGTTAAGCATGGCCACATGAGCGAGCATGACATGAAAGCTGAGACGCGTGGAAGAGATACAGAGCAGGTGGAGCAACCACCTGTGAGAAGAATCACACAGCATAATCACATGATATTGGCGAGGTACATGGACGACTCTGATATCGCATATGCTCTCGTTACGGGTGAGGGGGATCTGTCTTCTATTTAGATGGCTTTAGGTGAGCCTAGTATTGAGAAGTGGAAGGTGCCTACAGACGATATGAAGGACTCGTTGTACTAGATAGACACATGAGAGCTGGTGGAGCTTCCAGTTGGCCGGAAAACTGTTGGATACAGGTGGATCTTCAAGAGGATACAACATAGATACAGAGTGAGATTGGCAGCGAAGGGTTATACTCAGAAAGAAGGGTTTGGGTTCTCAAAGATATTTGTGCTGACGGTATAATAGGTGTCTATTAGATTCGTAATTGGCGCTGGTTGGCAAATGCAATCTTGAGCTGGAAAGGATGGATGTGGAGTTTGCACTTCTGCATGGGAATTTGGAAGAGCATATTTACATGAAGCAATCAGAGCGGTTCGAAGTTAAAGCGGCTGGGAAAATTTTTTCACAGGAGGTCGTGGTACGACCTGTCGCCTAGGCAGTGGTTTGATTCCTTCATGGTGAGTTAGGAATTGTATAGTGATGACATGTAGATCACCAATTATGACATGTCTGAAATCAATGTACTGAAGACTCGGTTAAGTGGGACATTCAGGATAAAGGATCGGGGGGTTGGAAAGATGGTTCTCGACATTGACACTAAAAGAGGAGCAGGTTTTGGTAATAATAGCTAGAATACCTTGTGTAAGTATTAATCAAGGATGTGATGGAGCAGACAAAGCCGAAGAGCGTTCCCTACGCATCTCTCTTCAAGTTTTCCTAAGGATACGTCCCAAAACAGATGAGGAAAAGCAGGATATGTCTCATGAGCCTTATTCGAATGTGGTTGGTAGTGCATGCCATGGTCTGTATTAGATCGGTTATTTCATAGGCTATCGGTGTTGTGAGCAAATATCCGGGCAAACAAGATTGGGTGGTGGTGAGATGGTATGAAGGACTACGTCTTATCTTTTGAGAAGACAAGAACAAAATTAGAAGGGTATGTGGATTCAGATTATGCAGGCAGTGTGGATTCCTCAATCAACGCTTCTCGTGCACACTCTGTCCTTCTTTTACGTCATCGCCAAGTCCAAAGAAGTCGCACAGAACTTGAACTTCTCTTCAGGAACGACCTTTGTGATCATGTCTTCCAGATTCACACTGGTGTGACTCTTCTCCATAGTTACGTTTCCTTCCACAAGCACCTGTCGGATAACATGAACATCTAACTAATTGCTCTACCCGCTAGTACAAACGAGTGACCTGAAAACCCTTTTAGGTACCCTTGGAACTCCTTTAGAAAGCCTTAGTATACTCGAGAATGGCCCTAGGGACTCCTATTTATAGATGGGGAACCCCACTTACGCACCTCCCTAGAAACTGCCTCAAATTTACGCAGTCTGCGCATAAACCACACACCGTCTGCGTAACCCTCGACTAGTCGAGCCTGGGCTTCGATTGGTCGAGCCTATCCCTCGACTGGTTAAGCATCCCAGAAATCCTCAATACATTGTTGCTGGAATTCGAGTTGAACTGTCTTCAACCAGTCAAAGGGACCTTCGACTAGTTGACCAATCCCTCGATTGGTCGAGCAGCGCGGTAAGATTTAAGACATCTGTTTTACAACAATTTCCACCATGTCTTCATTCTTTAACCGTGTAGCTTTTTGACCTCTTCTCTTATCTCTACATATATTAATTTACAATAAATATTTTAAATATTTTATCTTTCCCAAAAAAAAATCAATAGTATTTCAAGAACTTCATAATTTAAAAATGCCAACAATTACCAAAGGGATTTGTCATTGTCTTTCATGTACTAAGTATTGGGGATTTTATGCTGTAGAATCACACAGATTTAGATCTAGGATAGCAATCCAATGACACCAAGCAAACACGAGAGAACACAAAGATTTAATGTGAAAAATCTTTTCGGGAAAAAACCACTGCACGAAGCGACAAAATTTCGCTATGAAAATAGAAATTATAAAGAGAAAGGACTTACCCAATTCGAACAACCTCGAATCTTACCCTTACTACACCCTTTGAAAACCCTTTCATGCATTTATATAACAAAGAAGGGGATTTGTCGAATTCCTTGAGATATTTTACTATATTTCGGGTTAAAATCACAGTAGTGTGGTTATAAAAAGCATTATTTTAAAATGCATGTGCTGAATTTTTTTTACTATCTTTCAAGTTAAGGTCACAATAATGTGGTCATAAAAAGCATTATTTTAAAATATGCTGATATTTTGAAAATGTCGTGATAATATTATTTACAGGCATTTGGATCTTAAGTTATTTTGGATAAGCTTTATTGATTTATTTTGGATAAGTTATTTACACTATAAGTAACTTTCTTGATTCATATTTATTCAATGGGGAGATATGTTTGGCAAACAACATATCAACCAAAGTGTAAAAAAGTATATTTGGTTGCCAATGTCATAAATATTTATCCTTTAAGTTTGTTTGGTCCCCTTTACATTCACCATCCATCACATGGGGCTAACCTTTGATGTGTATTGTTCATTTTGTGGGCCCCACCTTTGATTAGGGTTGTCCATCATATGGGGCTCACCTTGGATGTGGACTATTCATCATTGGGAGCTGACCTTTAATGTGCACCGTCCATTATGAAAGGCCCACTTTTGATGTTGGTCATCCATCATGTGGGCCCCACCTCTAATTAGGTCATTCATCATATGGGTCCACCTTGGATATGGGCCAATCATTATTAGGGCCAACTTTAATATGGACCGTCCATCATGTAGGGCACAACTTGATGTAGATCATCCATCATGTGGGGCCCACCAATATTAATTTCCCATCATGTGGAGCACACCTTTGATGTGAACTATCCATCATGGGGGCCCTACATTCAATATGGGTTGCCCATCACATGGGTCTTGCATGTGATGTGGGCAATTCATCATTAGGGCCCGACCTTTGATGTTGGCCGTCCATCATGTGGGGCTACCTCAATGTGTCTCATCCATCATGTGGGGCCTAATTAACTTCAATGTCCATAGCTCATCATATGGAGCTCACCTTTGATGTGGCCCATTCATTATGTGGGCCCAAGTTGATATATAATCCATCATGTGGGGCCCATCTTTGATGTGAACCGTCCATCATGTGGGCCTCACCTTAAATGTGGACACTCCATCATATCTTTGAGGCCTCTTTTGATACGGACAATGATTAAAAAGTGCAAAGTTAAAAAGTTAAAAGAAAAAACAACATGGAATAAGTATCTTTTAAGCATGTGAGTTTTATATTTATTATTTTAATTATCATGCTTACTAAACTAACTTAAGTGAAAAAAATAATTTAATAACTTAAAATAAGTTAAAAAGTAACTTATTTGGTATCCAAACAAGCCTATAAACTATTTTTCGCTACATGACTGTAAGATTTTCAAAATCTCAGCAAAATCTAAGCAAGTTCTCACAAGCATTTACCAACTGTTAATAACGGCTATTATAAGGTGGGCCAACCCTAATTTATGGACTGCATCACGTGTGCACAGTATCCCATTATAGGTTGTTCTCATAGGTGCTTGTCCTTGCAGCAACCATCATGACTGTAATCATCAATTTTCCAACAGCCATCATAGTAGTTATAAATTATATAATAGTTGTTTATAGTGGGCCATTACATGTGCTCTATATCATATCATGGGACTGCTCCACTCGTGTATGTTTCATGACGATTCCAAAAGTGGAGACTTATCCACCCATGCTGCCCCCAGCCTCGGCGTAGCCCTCCGGGGAGGCTAGAGGTTGCTTTTTCCTGGGCTTAGTTGGGTTGGGCTAGCCTCGGCGTAGCCCTCCTTTGCGGGGTCCTGGTTTTTGTTCTCCTGCACCTGTTTCCAGCTGCTTTTCTGTTTCTGGTTTTTGCTTGTCTTGGCCTTATTGGGTTGCTGCTCTCCATATGATAAGCGAGGCCCGATTCTTTTTGTCGGGGCCCGCCCGAATGGTTGTATAGGTCCTTCGTTGAATGAAATTTAGAGGGGCTTGCCTCCTTCTTTAAAATTAAAAACAAAAAAAAAACAAAAAAAAAAAAACTATTCTGCCCCCTACGTGGCTATGCAAACCATCCAGATCGCTGGACAGGGTTCATGGGCGATGTCTCCACAGTCATGTCAACCTAGAAATCCTAACCCTCCTTTTGGTATCTATAAAATGGATGGTTAAAAGTAAAATAGCAAACGGTCCAATTTCTAAAGTAAAATTCTATATACACAGCCCCCTCCTTCAAACCGCTCTATGGATCCGGTATAAGAATGGTTGGGTTGTATTTAATGCCATTTAAGACCATAAGAGGGAATATTGTGTAAATCGAATGTGACTTGGCTGCAATCTAGAACCATGACGTGGGTGAGACCCTCACCATAGAGTCCCACTTCAATGTATACATTATATATTTTTTCCAGCTGATTTTAAACTAAATTTTCAAAATTGAAGTACATACAAATTTCAGGTGGACCACACCATAGGAAACATTAAAAATCTTTTGTGAGTAGGGCTGTACACGAACCGAGTTAGCTCGGTTAGCTCGCTTGACTCGGCTCGAAAAAGCTCGATTTGACTCGGTTTAAAACTAAGTTCGAGCTAGGTTTTTGAGCTTAAAAAAATTTTGAATTGAGTTTGAGCTTGCCCGAGCTCGACTCGACTCGACTCAGATCAAACTCCAAGTCGAATTGAACTTGGATCAAACTAGTTCGATAACTCGGTTACTCATGGTATTGATGTTGCTTTATTTGATGAAATAACTCAATGAAGTGTCGGCTGCAAGGAAGGTATGTATATGAAAAAATACACTTTTTTTTCTTGATTTTGATGTTGCCTATAAGGTGTTTGATGAAATACTTGTAAAATCACTGCTGCTGTTTTATATACAGTGAAATTTGAAGGTGCAGTACATGTGTTTGTGAAAATGTTGCACAGGAGAACTCGGCTCGAACTGGCCCGAGCTGCTGACCGAACTGAGCCGAGTTGACCAGTTAGGCTCGAAGATTGAGCCAAGCCAAGTTCGAGCTAGGGTCAGCTAGTGGCCGAGCCGAGTCAAGCTGTGTCAAGCTCAACTCGGTTCAACTCTTGTACACCTCTATTTGTGAGCTACAAAAGTTTTTGATGAAACTAATTTTTCTTTTGTACTTTTATCCAGCATTGTGTGACATTATTAACAAGTTAAATATTACAGCGAATGTTAGGAAGTTTTTAATGGTAGATGTTTAATAACCACAATTTCTTAAGGTGTGGTCCACATGAAATATTTTACTACATTTTTTTTATCACGTCTTAAGATAAATTGAAAAAAGCAGATAGACAATGTGGATATTCAATGAATACATAGAGGTGAGCCCTACCATAAGGGTCTCACCCACATGGCTGGTTCCACTGCCCAGTGTGCCGGTCAAAAAATGTATTTCACTTACAATAACTAAAATATACAAATGTGAAATGAGATTTATGAGAGATTTTTAGAGATATTAAATATACTCTTAACAAGTATAGAAGATTTCTAATTTAAAATGATTACCATATATACTCTAACAGTGTAAAAGTTGCCAATGCACGCTGTTTTTCTCAATGTGTACTTGTGCAACTAGTTATCGAGACACTGTCATAATATTATATAATTAGAAAGTTATTTATAATTGATGTGAGTAGTCTGATTCATTATAATCTTACGAATTTTTTTTTTACTGCTTTCATTATTTTGATCTGATTTGCTATATTTAATGGGTTGATATTTTACTTAGTAACTTTCAAATTTATTACTTTTAAGTGATTGTAAGGCTTCTTCGTCTCTCTCTGTCCTTTTTAAAAGTCTTCACTGACGGAAAATATTTTTTTAAAAAATATAATGATCAGATGATCCTAGCCATCAGATGATTGGCAGCAAAAGCAATGCGAGAAAACGAACATAGTTAATGGTCAACGTACAATGCGGAAAAGTGATTTCTTAGACCCTCTCAGAGGTTTGCCTTTCAGAACACGGATCATCTATGATCAAGGGCAATAGATGGACGGTCCCAATCGATATGTTACCCTCCCACGTGTGCCAAGGAGAGTAGGCTCCACGTACTCCTGTTCTACAGATTGTATCAAAGCTTAGATTTGATAAAATAATGCAAGTGTTTAGAGGTTAACACACTTCAATGGAAGATATTTTTCAACATTGTCATTAGTAAAAGATGATTTGATACAGATTACAATTGGTATGGATCGTATTTTGATAGAATGCTAAAATTTCATAATTACTCTATCCAAACAGGGATGATTCCCTGAGCTGCTAACCTCTTCTCAACCCAAAACACAACATGTTTGGCTGTGATTTTCTTTTCATCAATGAGAAAAGGCTCAACCGTGCTGGCTTCTGAACCATGTGAAGATAGAGCAAATCCCTTTGGACCTGCCAAACAGTTCCAAAATAGAACACGAGATGGCTAATGAAATAACAAGAAATAGAGGGCTTTGAGAAGCCCATAAGTAGGTGGGCCCCACTAGATGGACTAGCCCATCAAACTCATCAGGTGGGCTGCGCGTGTATGAAAATAATCGATGGTCTAGAAAAATAGGTTCAGCCTACCTGATGGTCTAGATGATCTGGATAGTGGGGCCCATGAAATGGCTAATGAAATAAACCAAGGAAGAAAGGGCTTTGCAAGCCCACAAATGAGTGGGCCCCACTAGATGGACTAGCCCATCAAACTCATCAGGTGGGCGGTGTGCATATGAAAATAATCAATGGTCTAGAAAAATAGGTTCAGCCCACCTGATGGTCTAGATGATCTGGATAGTGGGGCCCATGAGATGGCTAATGAAATAAACCAAGAAAGAAAGGGCTTTGAGTAGCCCACAAGTGGGTGGGCCCCACTAGGTGGACTAGCCCATCAAACTCATCAGATGGGCTGCGCATGTATGAAAATAATCGATGGTCTAGAAAAATAGGTTCAGCCCACCTGATGGTCTAGATGATCTGGATAGTGGGGTCCATGGGATGGCTAATGAAATAAACCAGCCCTAGCCTGAACTCATCAGGTGGGCTGCGCATGTATGAAAATAATCGATGGTCTAGAAAAATAGGTTCAGCCCACCTGATGGTCTAGATGATCTGGATAGTGGGGTCCATGAGATGGCTAATGAAATAAATCAAGAAAGAAAGGGCTTTGAGAAGCCCACAAGTGGGTGGGCCCCACTAGATGGACTCATCAGGTGGGCTGTTCGTGTATGAAAATGAATTAGGGTCTAGGAAAATAGGTTCAGCCCACTTAATGGTCTAGATGATCTAGATAGTGGGGCCCACCTGATTCATTGAACTCTTCGGTGAACATAATATAAGTGATCATATATATTACCTGTGAGAAGACCCTCTGGGAAGAAAGCCCAAAAGTAATAGGGAATACCATTCTTTA